>JAEIFU010000475.1:0-128509 GCA_018904235.1 Lordiphosa stackelbergi
CGACTGACCCCTCTTAGTTTTTTATATCTAATTGTTTTAAAATATCATTAAAATTTACAAAATCTATATGCAGATAATAGTGCAGCAGCATGGGATGGAACCACAATTTCGGATTGGTTTGTAACCAACACTGGAGTCAGACAGGGCTGCATATCCTTTACTCTTCTCATTATATGTAGACGATATCACTTAGAACCTGCCCGGAGGAGTAACAATAGCGGGCCAAACTATTAAGACGCTAATGTATGCCGACGACATGTGTATTTTGGCCGACAGTCCGCACATGCTTCAGCAAATGATCAACAAAGTCACGGAGTACTGTTACCAGTGGTGTCTGCAAATCAATACGGAGAAATCGAAGATAATGGTCGTCAGGGCAGGTGGAGGCCGATGGGCTCGAAATGTCAGAAGATACAAGTACCTGGGAGTTCTCTTGTCAGCAAATATGTCTTTTACGGAGCATATCAAGGAGAAACTGAAAGGGTCCAAAATAGCTATCAACTGCTCATGGAAAGCGTTGTTGGGTAGAGAGAACGTTAAGCCAAGTATCAAGTATGCATTTTTTTGTGCTGCAGTGCGGTCTATTCAGAGCTATGCGGCAGAGATTTGGGGTTACTTGCGGTATCCGGACGTAGAGCGTCTTCTAACCTTCTTTATTAAGAAAGTCTTCAGACTTCCACTGAACACTCCCAATTATGTTATTTACATAGAAACGGGGCTGTCCGCGCTGTATACGTAAACGCTGCAAAGACATTTTGACTATATGTCAAAAGTTATGAAAATGCCCGATACAAGGATGCCGAAGCTCATAGCGAAACAGATGCTTCTAAAAGAAACGGGCTGTTTCTCTTCCTGGAAAGAACTGGCAAATGATTGCAACTGCGTCATACAATTGGAGAACCCCTTGCATTGGCAGCATTCACACGCGGAAATCATCAGCAAAATTAGCGAAGTGGAAAGGGAAATGTTTATAGACCAGGCCAGTGCCAGTAACGAGCGGTTAATGTACAAATTACTTTTGCATAATCTGGGTGATCGGAATTACTTCAACGATGATTTGGGCATTTCCCGAATTAGTGCGATATGTAGAGCCAGGTGCGATACGCTTAACCTCAATGCAACTCCATACAGGGAAGTTGGATCTGTGGAATGTAGTCTTTGTAATCTGAGAGAACGTGAGGACATCCAACACTTTCTCTCAATATGCCCCATACTAGCAAAGTTTCGCTTGCTACACTTCAATCGAAGCATTTTATCAGCAGAGGAGACTAAACGAGTCCTAAATGGAGAGAGCTGGGCGGCATTGGAAGCATTTATTCAGGAAGCTACAAAATATCGTTGGAGGATCGATAATGGAGATTTTTAGTAAATTAACCTAATTTACCTACAATTTAAGTTACTATTAACTAATTTATTCGGTACAATTCAACAGACGGTTTTTTTCATAAACCAAGTTGAAAACTACGTTCATTTTTTCATTCTGCGGCTGTGTAGTCAATTCTGTTTTTCTTTTTATATACATACTTTGTAATAATCTTTGTAAAGCCAGTTACTTTAACGATGTACTATTTATTCAATGTTCAAAAAAATATATATACTACTACTACTAAAATGCGTGCTCTGTTACGAAAGTTCATCGCGCGCTTCTTCCATTTTATGGTCAGTTTAATCGACCCACTGAAGCGGCTATTGGGGCTATTGTGACTAAATTCCGCACCAAATTTACATTGTTGAACATTAAACCACCAACACGCTTACGTAGAGTGTGAACTGAAGAAAATATCGCAGCTGTATCGGCCAGTGTTAATGATGACCATCAATTATCGATTCGTCGCCGTTCGCAGCAATTGGGCCTCTGCTACTCAACAACGAGGAAAATTTTGCGGAAGGATTTAGGTGTGAAGCCTTTCACAATACAGCTGGTGCAAGAATTAAAGCCGAACGACCTACCGCAACGTAGAATTTTTGGTGAATGGGCTCTTGGAAAGTTGGCCGAAGATCTACTTTTTTTCCGAAAAATTGTGTTCAGCGACGAAGCTTATTTTTGCCTCAATGGGTACGTAAATAAGCAGAGTTGTCGATTTTGGAGTGAATATCAGCCAGAAGCATTGCAAGAGCTACCAATGCATCCAGAAAAGTCACAGTTTGGTGCGGTTTATGGGCTGGTGGCTTCATTGGACCGTACTCTTCAAAGATGATGCGAATCGTAAAGTAACTGTGAATGGTGAGCGCTACCGTGAGATGAAATCCAACTTTTGTTTGCCCAAAATGCAAGAGCTTGACTTGCATGACATGTGGATTCAACAAGACGGTGCCACATGCCAAACAGCACGCGCAACAATGGACTTATTGAGAGGCGAGTTCGGTGAACAATTTATTTCACGTTCGGCACCGGTCAATTGGCCGCCTAGATCGTGCGATTTAACGCCTTTAGACTATTTTTTGTGGGGCTATGTTAAAGCTCATGTCTATACAGACAAGCCCGCTTCAATTGACGCATTGGAAGACAACATTGAAGCATTTATTCGTGCGATAACGGCCGAAATGTTGAAAAGAGTATGCCAAAATTGGACTAAGCGGATGGACCATTTGAGGCGCAGTCACGGTCAACATTTGCATGAAATAATCTTTAAACATTAAATTATATGGACCGTACTAGCGATTCAAATAAAGATTTCATGCGTTTTTCTGAAGTTTTTGTGTTTTTTATTCAAAAACTTTCCTATAGCTGCCTTTATAACAAAAGAAATTTCGATGTCGCAGCTCTGTTGCGTTCTGGTGTTACTGCATCAGCAAAATAAGCACTGAGCATTCTCCTTCGTAGGTACAGAGCATTTAACAGTCGGGCTTGACCGATTTTATTAACATTTTTACAAAATTAGCCAAAAATAATAAAAATACACTATTTCCATCTGCGACAATATCCAATACTTCGAAAACGAGCAAAAACGAGCAAAATGTAGGGGAGAATAGGGGGTTTTGAGCCGCTGGGGGTTGTGAGCCACGCCAATATTGGACACAAAAAAACAAGGGTTTTTTTTAAATTGAACTCACCCCTATTTATATATAATTTATCCTTAAAAAATATTTTATATTGTTTTTTTTTTTTTTTTTTTTTTTATTTTTAAAAAATAAAAAATTTTTTTTTTTTTTTTTGGGGTTTGGGGGGGGGGTTTCCCCTCTTTTTTCCTATTTCCCAACTGTTTCCTTTTTTTTTTTTTTTTTTTTTTTTTTTGATATATTTTTTTGCTAACTACTAATATCTCTAGAAGGTAAGAATCCTCAATCTTTAAAACTGTAGGAGATATAACTTTTTTCAAAATTGCGGGGGCGGGAGGGGGCGTGGCCAAAATTTGAAACAAACTTGATATGCGTGCAGATAAAAGAAGTATTTGTCCCATACATGTCAAACCTCTATCTCTTCCCCTGAAATAGTACACTGGCTGTACACTGCCGTTGTACTTCCAATACTACTATACGGAATCATTGTATGGTGGCCGGCTCTGGGGAAACCTTCCGTCCTCAGAACCATTACTAAAGCTCAACGTAGTGCTGCACTATGTATGACTGGTGCATTGTGTACAACCCCAACTGATGCACTTAACATAATGTTACATCTTATGCCTCTAGATCTTTTGGGAAGAGAAATCGCCAGAAACACAGCTCTCAGGCTGAGAGAAAGTGGTACCTGGAAAGATAGTTACTCTGGCCACTCCACTATACTACTGCATCAAGTAGCGGTACCGCCAAAGCTTGACTACTGCATCCCAGCAATTACGTTTACCACTATGTATAAAGTCACTATACCGAGTCGGCTGGACTGGAACTCAATGCCTCACTCCAAACCGAATTCCATCAATTTCTACACTGATGGCTCCAAACTGGATGGACAGGTATGAGGAGGAGTATTCAGTCCAGAGTGTTAAGTCAACTCAGCATTAATATTATTATCTTATATTCCTACTTGAAATTAATTTGAAATTTATTGTTACTATGAAGTTACCTCGATTGTTATTACCTCTAAGCATGAAGTTTGTTTTGAGATTTCTATGAGACCACGAAATGGTCACACTTTATTAAATGCATTGAATTGAAGACGACGAACAGGAAGCTCGCTTGCTATAAATTATTAATTCCAATTAAAAGTCCGCGATTTTACGTTGCAAGTGCCAAGCTGCACATCCACCTAAACATTTTTGGCGCCCCCGGGTGGACGTGGACGTTGGAGTGGATTTTTCAACGCAAGATTTGGAGCTGTCAACCAGTCGATCTGTGTGGAGTACCTAACGGAATCCAATGAGTTGCTGTGGACACAATTGTAACCACGCGGTATCATCTCGGAACCAGGTAAAATCTAACTTGAACACACGTGAGTGTAGACACCTGCATATGAACGTACATATGTACATAAATTGCTGCAAGCGTGTTCTGATCGCTTACCTACATTTCAACATGTGCTTGAATTGATGTACGCATTTGGTTATATACATCCGTTCATACATATGTGAAGTTTTGCACGTGTTCAATTGCTGAAAATCTCCATACAGACATACGTACATACATACATGGGTATGTAAGCCTAGCAATTATTGCTGTAGCATGCAAATCGTCTTCTCATCTATTTAATACTCGGCTTTAAAGCAAACTGTGTGTACCCTACATACATCAACCTGTAAGAAATACAAATACTCGAGTTCATACATATTCTTCGTCGCATTTAATTTGGTTGTTGTTGCCGGCGTAGTCTATATCATTGGTTGGAGTATCGAAGTTCAATATAGGTTATGTGTGTACACACAGACACGTAAAGCTGGAGTTGCAGTTACTTAAAGTCACCGTTGTTTGAATGGGAACAGTTCTTGTACTTATATACACGTACGTGCATACACAAGACGCTCAATACATCGAAACAAATTAGGCGCAATAGTTGGTGCGAAAAACTGATCTCGTCGCGAGGGAAGGTCGTACAATTTCAAAGTTTAAGTGGTGTTGGCCCATATTGATTTGACTTGCTTGGTAACTTATAGGGTTCGTTGCTACTATTTGCACGAGGTTAAATTGTAATTTGTATTTATTGACCTGCAATGACTAAACCCAAGACTAGTAGGCAGAAGTCACTGGGTGATTCGTCTGATATAGAGGATCTCGTGCATAATCGAGACACAATTTTTAAGGACATATCCCGTATCAAAAAGACAATCGAAAAAGTGGGTAAGACCTTTGATGCAGTTGAAGTGGAATGTCGCTTGGACATTTTGAATGGGTATATCAGCAATGCGATGGGCATTCAATCAGAAATTGATAAAATCAATCCAGCATTGGCATCAAGGGAAGAGCTGGAGGAGTTGTGTGTGAAGACAAAGGCAGCATTAATCTCAGCAGGTGCGAAGAAAAAGATACCACAGCCTAATGTGTCGAGCACGCGCCATAGGCAACTACCGCTTATGAAATTACCGAAATTTAGCGGAAGCTACTCGGAATACAACAATTTTATTGGTTTGTTTAACAGCTTGGTAGATGACGATGATACTCTAAGCGACATTGAAAAGTTCAATCATCTATTGTCCTGCTTAGAAAAGGAAGCACTAGGAACGGTGAAGGCCTTTCAGGTCACTAATGATAACTACCCAAAAGCGTTGGCAGCCTTAAAAACAGTTTATGATAACAATTGTTTGATTTTTCTCGATAATATTAAAAAGTTGTTTGAGGTGCCATCCATGTCTAGTCCATCAGCAGGTTCTTTGAGGTCAACTATCGATACAGTGTCTGCGATCTATGAGTCCCTTCTATCAATCGGGGACGAGAAGCAAATATCTAATGCTATGCTCATTTACATAGTCATGAGCAAAGTCGATGCAGGCACTAAAACTAGATGGGAGGAGAATCTGGACTACACAAAAGTTCCACTATGGTCTGATTGTGTTAATGCGCTAAATAGACGATACCAGCATTTATCGGCAGAGGACACCTCAGGTCGTTCAAATAGTCGCAAGCCAAGTAACGACACTTCAATGAAAAAAAGTTGCAAGACATCCTTGACCATTTCTAAAGTAGGCCATGATCAATCTCCGAAATGTGTCTTCTGTAAAACAAACGATCACTTCATTAACTCGTGCAAGTCATTCAGTGCGATACCTGTTACAGAACGCTTCAAGTTCTGCAAAAGTGCTCCCCTATGCTTAAATTGCTTAAGAAAGGGTCACAATGTATCCGCTTGTAAGTCTTCCCATTGTAAAGTCTGTTCAAAACCTCATAACACGTTGTTGCATCGGTACTCTTTCGACTCAGCTCAACCTATGATGCTTTCCCCATCAACGCCAGCCCAAAACAATGAAACTTCACAAAGTTTAACGTCAGTTTCTGCAGTCAACCATGCAATGTCCGAAATGTCCGATCGAGTCATTCTGGCTACCGCGCTTGTCAAAATAAAGGACAAATTTGGAGAATATCGAACAGCTAGAGCCTTACTTGACTCAGGATCTCAAGTAAATTTCATGACAGAAGAATTAGCTCACGGATTGCAGTTGAAAAGGATGCGTAAGGAGATAAGCCTAATAGGCATTGGTAGTTCTTCCTCATCCACACAGTACGTAGTTCAATCTGCCGTTGGGTCTCGTATCTGCTCATTTGAAATGAGTTGCGAGTTTAGTTTGTTGAAGTCAATTTCGTCGTACCACCCTGAGAAAGTCGTATTAGCATCAGACTGGAAAGTTCCAGAGAACTTACAACTTGCTGACCCGCTTTTCTATAAGCCGCAGAAGGTAGATCTGCTACTAGGAGCAGACGCTTTCTTTGATTTATTAAGTTCTGGTCACATAAAATCAAGCAAAGAAGCCCCTACACTGCAAAACACTGTATTTGGCTGGGTGGTGTCAGGGCGGCTTAAGTCTACAATGTCGCCACCATCTACAGCGACTGCACTTATAAGCGCAGTGCAAGATTCAGAATCGCTGGATCAGATGGTACGCAAATTCTGGGAGTTGGAGAATACGCCAAATCAAAAACACACTCGTTTGTATACCCCAGAGCAAGAACTTTGCGAGAAATCGTTCGTTGAGAACGTTATTAGATTACCCTCGGGTCGTTTACAAGTCTCATTGCCCTTTAAATCATCACCTAACTGCCTAGGCTTGTCATTCGAGACAGCCAGGCGTCGGTTTCTATCCTTGGAGCGAAGATTGGCAAAGCAAGAAGACGTGCGAGCAATGTACATAGCATTCATGAAGGAATACATTTCCTTAGGCCACATGACTCAAACCGACTTTGTAAACCCGAGAGAGCCACATTACTTTATCCCTCATCAATGTGTGCTACGACCGCAAAGTTCTTCGACCAAATTACGTGTTGTATATGATGGATCAAGCAAGACAACAACTCAGAGCTCTCTTAATGACATCCTGATGGTTGGTCCAACAATTCAACCGAGTTTATTTGCAACACTATTGAGATTTCGTTTTCGCAAATTCGCTGTGACTGCTGACATCACAAAGATGTACCGTCAAATAATGATAGACGAGCAGCAACGAAAGTTTCAGCTTATAGTGTGGAGAGAGCATCCAACGGATCCGCTCTTGGTATACCAGTTGAACACGGTCACATATGGTACCGCAACTGCTCCCTTTCTTGCTATTCGATGCTTGAAATTTCTAAGCGAGCTCTATGCTGTTACACACCCTCGAGGCTCTCAGTCGTTGGCAAACGACTTTTAAGTGGATGACTTACTATCAGGTGCACACACAGCAGAGGAACTCAATGAGCTATGTAGCGAGATTGTTGAAATCCTTAGCTCTGCAGGATTAACTCTTGCAAAGTGGACATCAAATTTGAAATCAGATCACATCAAATGTTCTGAGTCACCCATTCAAATTGGAGAATGCGTGGACACAAAGACTTTAGGATTGATTTGGAATCCAATGTCAGACGTGTTCAAATATTCGATTCAAGACTTGACGCAAACTACTGCTCCTACCAAGCGAACTATATTGGCGTTTACTGCCAAACTATACGACCCGCTCGGATTGATTTGCCCCATAGTTACGAAAGCTAAAATACTAATCCAAGATACATGGTTGAAACACCTCGACTGGGACGAGCCAATCCCAACAGGTCTTCATAAGGATTGGGAAGAAGTACTCCAATGTTTTTCGAATTTGGACTCCATCTCAATTCCGAGGCACGTTGGCACTACAAAAGCAACGATTTGCGAGGTCCATGGGTTTGCGGACGCATCCACCAGGGCTTACGGGTGTTGCCTTTACCTTCGCGTGGTTCACGAAAGCACAGTAGTTGTGCACTTATTGACCGCAAAATCAAGAGTGGCCCCATTAAAAACAAAATCTGTGCCACGACTAGAGCTCTGCGCAGCTCATCTTCTAGCACACCTGTGGGACTCGGTCCGCTCTATTATAGATTTTCCTGTGAGCCGAGTGACATTTTGGTCAGACTCTGAGGTGGTGTTGCACTGGATACAAACTCATTCTTCATACCTTACAACTTTCGCGGCGAATCGGATTGCTGAAATTCAGGAGCTAACAGAAGCCTCAACCTGGAGACATGTTCCATCAAAAGAAAATCCAGCTGATCTGATTTCACGTGGCTGCACAATCAACGAACTCAACAAGTCGCTTTGGATTGGTGGCCCCGAATTTTTAAAGCTTGACTCGTCATTTTGGCCCAACAATGCACATTTGAAATTGACATCCGAGCAGCTTAACTCAGAAAAACGCAAGTCGGCAGCGGTCCTCATCGCGGCCGATGTCGGAAAAAATCGAATCTTGGACCTTATTGATAACACATCGTCGTATCTCAAGATATTGCGAATAGTGTCTTACATTTGTAGAGTTCCCAAATGGCCACAAATCACCCAAGGTGAATTCTGCTCACCAACAGCAGAAGAGTTGGACGCAGCTTTTCTAACAGTTGTATCTATAATACAACACACTGAATTCCACGAGGAGTTTATCAAATTGCAAAACTCGTCACTTCTGCAACCGTCGTTGCAAAAATTAAATCCGTTTATTGATAAACAACAACTGGGAAGTCGTGAGCTATCTGTTATACGTGTAGGAGGTCGTCTACTACAAGCACCAGTAGAGTATAACGCAAAGTTCCCATTGATAATGCCTAAAAAATGTAGATTTGTCGAATTGTATGTGGAGCATTTGCACCGAACAAATTGTCACGCAGGACCGTTGGTTCTGGTAGGACTTCTGCGCCAAAGAATATGGCTTATCAATGCTCGCCAAACATGCAATCGGGTTGTGCGACATTGTGTGCATTGTTTCCGCTACAAGCCTCGGTTGCTTTCTCAAATCATGGGAAACTTGCCGTCTGATAGACTTGGTGGAAATCATCTGCCATTTAGTGTCAGTGGAGTGGACTTTTGCGGTCCCTTCAAGGTTTCTCTTAAAATCCGCGGCAAGCAACCCATCAAAAAGTATTTAGCTGTCTTTGTTTGCTTCCTTAGTAAAGCAGTTCATTTAGAGCTCGTCGATGATCTAACTTCTAATACTTTCATAATGTGTTTATCTAGATTTATCGGACGCCGAGGAGCACCTGCCAAAATTTATTGCGACAATGCAACGAATTTTGTCGGAGCTGCGCGGGAACTGAAGGAGCTCAAGGATCATTTCGATGCACAGAAGGAAGGGCTCATGGCATATGCTGCAACGTGCGGAATCCAGTTTGTCTTCATCCCCCCAGAGGGCCTCATTTTGGAGGCCTCTGGGAGGCGGCCGTGAAGTTCGCCAAGTATCGTCTGGTGAGAGCCATGGGCAACGCGCTCCTCAGCAGAGACGAAATGGAAACCGTAATCATAGAAGTAGAAGCCGTTTTGAACTCCAGGCCAATCGTGGCCCACACTTCGAGCCCGAACGACGGCGAAGCCATCACTCCGGCACACCTGCTTCTAGGCAGAACGCTCAAAACGCTTCCACTCGCATCCATGCAGCCCGTCGCAGACGACAAGGTGTCGTTCTTACAGAGATGGAAGCTCATATGCGCAATCAAACGTCGATTCTGGCAGGCTTGGTCTCGAGATTACATACTGGGTCTGCAACAACGACACAAATGGACCAGAGAATCGTGCAACATCGAGAACGGAACCGTCGTAGTCCTTCACGAAGACAACGCGCCTCCTCAGGAGTGGTTGCTCGGGGTAATCATCGACGTTAAGCCAGGAGCAGACGGAAAGGTTCGGGTGGTACAGGTGAAAACCAAAACCGGAGTGTTCAAACGACCTATACATCGAGTTGCACCACTACCAATTTCTTGAAGCCACAGGCATTCAACGCGGCCGATGTTAAGTCAACTCACCATTAGTATTACTGTTTATCTTATATTCCTACTTGAAATTAATTATATTCTTTTGAAATTTATTGTTACTATGAAGTTACCTCGATTGTTATTACCTCTAAGCATGAAGTTTGTTTTGAGATTTCTATGAGACCACGAAATGGTCACACTTTATTAAATGCATTGAATTGAAGACGACGAACAGGAAGCTCGCTTGCTATAAATTATTAATTCCAATTAAAAGTCCGCGATTTTACGTTGCAAGTGCCAAGCTGCACATCTAAAGAAATCTGTTGAGGGTTGCCAAGCTGCAAAAAACATTAAGTGAGCAGAGTTGCCAAATGTTATGAGATGAACGGATACACACATTAGTGTGAATGGACATGATCGACTTGCAGATACTCCTCATTCACATAGTGCAAATAAGCCTAATATGCTTTTCCGCACTGGGAACTGCAGCGGCTAGCGCGGTAACACACATACATATACACACACGCTCATGCACTTTTTCAAACGGTAAATCGTCGAAGATGAGCGTGATGGGCTGAGAAACTGAAAGTGAGAAAGAGACAGACAGATAATACACAGCCCAAGTTTAACACAGAGCTGCGTCATTTGAGATCAGTAATTGTGCGATTAAGAAGTGTAATTTTGTGTCCGCAGAAAAATGTCTAAAGAAAAGCCTGAAAATAAGTGCAGTGCCAGTAGGTTGGATTCGGTTTGCGATGGTGAGCTTATGAAACTATTGTATTAATTGATTTTGAAATGCCGGAAGTTTTACCGTATTTGAAGGGTACGTTTTTTCATACATTGTATTTATTTACATAATGTATGTATTTGTGTGCCGTGTTTTATTGTGGTTTTTGTTTCTTAAGCTTGGTACGGAGATACTTGCGAAAAGTGTTCGAAATCTCTGCATATTATTTCGTCGATAGCAAGTGCGAAAAAAGACGCTCATCTCTAGTTGCTTTGTTTTCAAATTTAACTTGGCGGGAAAATTTAAACTAATTAACAGCGAATAGTTATGGTAGCTTTTAATGATGCAATATTTGCTACAGTAGCTTTATGTGATTTGTAAGAAACAGTAGTGAAGGCTTCTAGGTGTTCAGGGTCCTTTACATGCAGTAAAGATCCAAGTGGAGCCAGATGTAAAACGTAAATAAATCGCAAATAAATAAATCGTTTGTAGGTTCATCGTGACCTTTAATTGTAATTTTTCAATAATTTGCTCCAATAGGCAATTGGTGCTCCTTGGACACGACTAGGGAAAGGGCAGAATCGACTGTTTTGGCCATAGATTAGAAGATGTTGACACGACTTGCGGCGACAAAGAAGTCCCCAGTCTGACCATTGAAAAGTTCTGCGGCTCATCCGTTCGACATACGGAATCGCCGTCGTCCACAATTGAATCCTCTTGTGCTGGGCCAAGATCCTCATCATCAGCCCTCTCGAATGAGGAGCTAATGTTCTTGAAAAGAGAATCAGCACATATTCACTCTTGCACACACTTTCACTTAGGACGCCGCCAGCGAACGGTGGCGCTGTCCTTTAACGAAGCCCAAGCCGCGTTGCAATGATCTCCTAGCAAAAACAATCAATTGTGAATAGCATCATTATACTCAATAAATATCTATACTTTCCCAGATAATTTTTGTCAACCCGCTATCATAATGCTTTTCATGGATGAGCTAGGGCCATCTTCTCCTCCAATGAAAAGTTGTTCATCCTTTTTAATGTTTTTGTATAGTTGTCCTACTCATTTTAAAACTCCGCGCCAAAACACTTGTATGTACAAATTTGGTGCCTACCGCCATGAGTACAAAAAATATGTTTTACATATATTTCACACCTACGAAATCATCTCTCATCGCGTGACACATTGACGTCGGGTGGCAACGCTCTGTTATCGATATGACAATTTCGCGCGTGAACTCCATACCAACTCACGAAACAGCAACCTGCGAAATCCGTGCGAAATCATTTTTTTTATATGGACTTTTTCATTTCGCGGGCATTTCGCGGGTATCTCCATACCAAGCTTTAAAATAAAATATGGGTGTACAATGTACATACATACAAAAAAATAATTAAAAAGTGCAAATTTAGGTGCCTTATACGTTTCGGCCGCATTTAAAAAAAAAAATATACTTTAAGCCATGATGCACATGTACAAACACATGCGTATATTCTTGGAATAAGGTGTACAGACGACCAAATACGCATGTGTATCTACTAGTAAATGCTTACATATATGCACTTTTTATCCTATATATGATTGATTTCAGCTGCACAAGTTACATATAGGAGCTTGCAGTACATTCAAAAAGCTGACTTAAAAGAGGCAGTGCCTCCTTTAGGTCTAAGGGTGGAGTTTCGAGAGAAGCTCTTATGTTATAACTGATAACCCCTTTATCTTTCTAGTTCGGCATTGATGACGAGGTATCCGGTGACGGTTCTTTTTTTAAACATCAATGATTACCAGCGAAAAATTAATGGTATTGTAAACAAGTTCTACTCAGCCAGAATGACTATTCAGCCTTTTATAATTGTGCAAGGTCTTTCGGAATCCGACGTACGAGGTTTTTTTATATATCTGGATGGTAACTTACTTAAGTTTAAATCTTTCGTTGAATGCTTGGATACGTGTTTTAAAATTTTTCAGGTTTTGACACTTAAGTACCCTGACGCTTGCCAACAACCGTGGCTTTTCATTCAACAATATTTTTTTGGTATTGAGACTCCTTTCGATACAAAATATTCTAATATAACTTCTCTTTTGCAAGTTTTAAATACCGAATTTCACCATTTATAATGTTTGTTTACTTTAAGTGCCATAAGTCATTTGAATTGCTCAGGATATTAAAATCTCATTTTAAAGTTAACCACTTTAAGACAACAATATTATTAAAATAAAAATGTGTTCAAAATCACTGTTACCATGAATTTACAAATTTTTCATTTTTTCGTGTACATTTTGAGAAAACACATAACATTTTCAAAACTTCTTTTGACCTAAGAGAATGTATGCCTCCTACTTCTGATGAAACAAATGCAAATGTTAAGACCTTGCACAATATCTTAAAACCAGACACAAATTTCGTTCTTTTTGATTCTTCACTTAGTGTTAAAAATTTAAGAAAACAAGCTGTGCTCTTGTCCCTTAGTTTGTTCGAAAAAACTTCAATGCCAAGAAGTCATGTAATTGAACTAATAAATAAGTTTTCACTCATTTAAAGCAAAATAATTATATAATAGAAAAGGACTTAAAACCAAATACTACAAATTAAATAAATAAATAAAAAATATCCTTTATCAAAAAAAACTGCAATCGATCATCGAAGTATTGTTTTATTTAATCAAGATCGTTGGAACTTGATTCAAATATATGGATACTTGGATTAAGCATCTAGATACTTATTAGGAGTACATTTCGCACTCACTTTTTAAGTTTAAACATACTTATATCTAGTTAGAATAGTACTCGGGGTAAGTATGGACTACTTTCAATCAGTACGATTCAGACCCACTTTTTCAGTTTATGAATACTCGGTTCAAGTTGTAAAATTATTTGGATCAAGTATCCACGTACTTATTTTAACGACGCTTTGAACTCATTTTCTAAGTTCCAAACGTACTAGGCTCAAGTTCAAATATTCTTGTTTTAAGTATGTTTCTTACTCATTTTTTAAGTCCGAAAATACAATTTTCAAGTATGCAGTACTTAAAAAAACGTACTTGATGTAAGTTTGGCATACTTGGCGGCAGTAATTGCAGACTCAGTTGACTATTGAGTTTGAAAATACTGAAGTCAAGCACGGAATACTTGATTTTTTCTCTCTGTGTACATATCGAATAACCATAAATCGATGGCAAACGACTCACACATGTGAAGTATCCAAGCTTACATGGCCTACTCTTAACATGAAAAAATCTAGGGAGTTGCTCCGCCAAGAAACAGTAAACATTTCCATTTTAGTAAGGGTCCTAACTGCACACAAAGAAATCTGTGGGTAGATTTAACCGATATTGTGGGTTGGAAATGCGCCAACCCACAAAGTTGGTAAAATTAACCAAATTGTAGAGTAACTTTCACGTAACCCTTTACGTAAGAGGAACTATTGCTATGGTAAATCTAACCGAAAATCTCGTTTCAAAATGCGCCAACCGACATAAATAAGTGATATTTACCGATGTTTACAGTAAGTACTTTTCTTACTGAGTTCACAGTAATTTTACCATACAATTGGTAATTTGACAGCTGTTACACAACTGTACAACAGTAGGGTGGTATACTGTTTTAGCTGTCACAAGTTGGCAATCTACTTGAGCTCATCGCAGAGCAGAAGAGGCAACCACACTACTCCCCCACCCTCCAAATTTGGTTCTGAAACAATTATTGGAATTCAACAAATATTTATTAAACTTGAAAAATTTTTACTTACTCTGGTGGGACTCGAACTCGGGGCCATTGGTCTCAACACGATTGGAAGCACGTCTTTACCAGTTACGCTACGCGCCCGTTGAAAGCATCGCATCTAACATATTACTTGTATTAAATCTGCCTAAACATATGCACCAAAAATTTCTTGAATATCTATAAATGAGACCACTAGTAATTCTCAAGTTCTAATTCGGCTAAAGTGCTCTATAAAAGACAAACTGAAATTTGCTAAGTCAACAATTTTCGCGGTTAGATTTGCCGTCGGAACAGTTAATCGGTGCATCAAACACATAAAAAAAGTTATACTATATGTGCGGTTAGATTAACTTTTCGGTACAGTTAATTGCTGCAAAAAGCAAAGTATGAGATGAAAAAAATCACGTCAGAGTTACTAATTCTATTGTAAAGTTACTGTAGTAGCAGTAACTTAATAAAACAAAGAAAAATTTGACAAAATACAACAAAACTCGTGCTAAAATAAATACGTAAAGCTTACAAATTTCTTCAGTAGATTTTACTGTAAGCACAGTTACAAAACAACACTAAAACCACATGCATAAAAAATTTGGAAGAAAGTTACTGTCAGCGTAGTTAATTTTACCCACCAGATTTTTTTGTGTGTGGACACTGCCTTATAGGAAGACACGAGCTAGGCTCGGAGTCATGCACAATGACTTCTGTAGAAGTTGCTATTCAGTGGATGAGGAGGAGAGTGTACAACAACTCTTCTGTTATTGTCCAGCTCTCAGCAGAAGACGTCTTACAACTTTGGGTCGTCCTTTCCTAACCGATCTGTCAGAAATTTCTGAAATAGAGATTAACTCATAGCTTAAGTTCGTGCTACTTTCAAATATGATTTAACGGGGAAGACCCTCCCTCTACGATCACAGCGTAGAAAGGGTTATATGGTACCACAATGGGCCTTAATTGGCGTAAGTGAAGAAGTGGGAATCTCCCATTTCAACCATTGCAACCTAATCTAACCTAACCTAGAACTCAGGTGGCAGAAATCTCGACTCAGCTGGCAGAAATCACCGTCGTGCTGAGTTCTTTTACTGTGACTAAAAAGTGACGGCCAATAGCCGACATTAAAACAAGCAACAGGTACAGTGCAATGGACCGTGCATTACTGGACACAGTGAAACAGACACGGAAATTTCTGACAGAAAATGACAAAGTACTAATTCTAACATCTGACAAAGGTTATAAAATGATTGCTATGGAATCTGACGACTACAAGAAGAAAATGACGAATATATTAGAAGATTTATGCACATATAGAAGTGTAAGACAAGACCCTACAGCAAGACTTCAAACAAGAAACAACAGTTTTGTGGATCAACTATTTAATCTGAAGCTGATTTCAAAAGCCGAAAGAAACACTAGATTGCAGCCGCAAAGACCCATTTCTACTGAAAATTTGTATACCCGTTACTCGTAGAGTAAAAAGGGTATACTAAAGTCGTGCAAATGTATGTAACAGGCACAAGGAATCGTTTCCGACCTTATAAAGTCTTGCGGTATTTCCGCAAGCTTGTCTTTGCAAGCGCGTAGTTCTAGTTGTATTCGTCGCATCGGTTCACGCTAGAGCTTTTTGGAAAGCTCTTTTCACGCGCTAACACGTGTTTGATTTATTGTTGTTTGTTTTTAGTCGTTCGTGAGTTATAGCGTCGCAAACATGGAGCACAATAATGAGAAAATACGGCATATTTTACAGTACTACTACGATAAAGGCAAAAATGCATCTCATGCTGCCAATAAAATTTGTGCAGTTTATAGACCCGATACAGTTTCCATTTCCACCGCACAACGATGGTTTCAACGTTTTCGTTCTGGTGCAGAGGTGATCGAAGATGCGCCACGGTCCGGAAGGCCTGTCGTCGAAAATTGCGATAAAATCGCTGAATTGATCGAAAGAGACCGGCATAGTAGCAGCCGTAGCATCGGCCATGAGTCATCAAACCGTTATAAACCATTTGAAGAAGCTTGGATTCAAAAAGAAGCTCGATGTATGGGTGACACACGACTTGATGCAAAAAAACATTTTTGACCGTATGGATGCATGTGAATCGCTTCTGAATCGCAACAAAATCGACCCGTTTTTGAAGCGGATGGTGACTGGCGATGAAAAGTGAACGTGAAGCGCAAACGGTCGTGGTCGAAAAGCGGTGAATCTGCCCAGACGGTGGCCAAGCCTGGATTGACGGCCAGGAAGGTTCTTCTGTGTGTTTGGTGGGATTGGCAGGGAATCATCCACTATGAGCTGCTCCCCAATGGCCAAACGCTCAATTCGGACCTGTACTGCCCACAACTGGACCGCTTGAATGCAGCACTCATGCAGAAGAGGCCATCTTTGATCAACAGAGGCCGAATTGTCTTCCATCAGGACAACGCCAGGCCACACACATCTTTGGTGACGCGCCAGAAGCTCCGGGAGCTCGGATGGGAGGTTCTTTTGCATCCACCGTATAGTCCGGATCTCGCACCAAGTGATTACCACCTATTTCTGTCCATGGCGAACGAGCTTGGTAGTCGGAAGTTGGCCACAAGAGAGTCCTGTGAAAATTGGCTCTCCGAGTTTTTTGCCAATAGGGAAGCGAGCTTCTATAAGAGGGGCATTATGAAGTTGGCACCTCGTTGGGAACTCGTCATCGAACAAAACGGCGCATATTTGACTTAAATCGCATTATTGTAACCAATTTTATGAACAATTGAATATTCAATAAAAAAATACCGCAAGACTTTTTTGACAACCTTATATATTCTTGATCAGTATCAATAGCCGAGTCGATATAGACTTGTCCGTCTGTATGAACACCTAGATTATCTCTGCTATGGTAAGAGATAGAGGTTTGACATGTATGGGACAAATGCTTCTTTTATCTGCACGCAGATCAAGTTTGTTTCAAATTTTGGCCACGCCCCCGCAATTTGGAAAAAACGTTATATCTCTCACAGTTTTAAAGATAGACGTTTTGTACCTTCTAGAGATAGTTAGTAATTAGCAAAATGAATTTATTTGCCTGATAAAAATGATAAAGATCGGATGAACGCTTCTTAAGTTATAAGCAAAAAAGTGAACCAAGCCCCCCCTCCCCCGCTACCATCCCTCCCACCCTAAAAAAATGTTGCATACTTTTTGGATGGTCACACTAAGAAACGCAGGAACACTGTTAAACATGTTTTTTCATGAGTAACGGTTATATCGAAGTCGGTTAGAGCCGTTTTTAGTGTAGTTTGCAATAGTTGTAACGAAGTTTTCCCAGCCGGGGTGGTACTCAGACTGGCCGGGGTCAATTACAAGAAAATTTGTAATTCGCGGGACAATTTGGGAATGATAGGGCGACGGGAGGATTGGTTTTCTCCTAAAGATCCTCTACCATCGATTTTATGCCACCAAGATATACCCTAGGATCGTGGGTAGCTCAAGCTAAAGGTAGGCTGAGGGGCTGTGCGGTTAATACCCTACACAGTCTCACCGCCCGGTTTGTACCAAAAAGGGAAAACGATCACGTGGTTAGTACCCAACGTGCCTGACTCCGATCCGTAGCGGCTTGGCAAAAGCGAGCGTTATGCTATTAAAAACTCTCGAGCTAGATGGCCACGTTCTGTGGTGTGCCGGACGACTTATTCCTAATTCATATAGATCATGGGATCTGACTTGTGACCGTTTGATGATACCCTAAAACGGGGCAGAGCAAACGATTTGCAACTCCGTGTCTTCGAAGGGCCTAAGCACTCTCAAGGGGGGTGGGTCAGAACACGCGGTTGATGCCATATGCGTACTACAGGGGCCTAAAGATCACAGGGGATGGGACAGAACACGCGGTTAATACCCAACGTGCCCCTTGACTGCCCTAGAGTTTCTTAAGGATGGGACAAGAACACGCGGTTAGTACCTCACGTGCCTTACTAAAGACCTAAAGGTTCTCAGGGGTGGGACAGATCACGTAGTTAATACCTTACGTGTCTTACTAAATGCCTAAAGTCTCGTGAGGGTGGGACGGATCACGTGGTTAGTACCCAACGTGCCTCTTAACTAGCCTAGAGGTTTCCAAGGGTGGGTCAGAACACGTGGTTAGTACCGCACGTGCCTTCTAAGGGGCCTAAAGTCTCTCGGGGACAGGTCAGATCACGCGGTTAATACCCAACGTGTCTCCTAACGCGCCTAGAGGTTACCAAGGGTGGGTCAGAACACGTGGTTAGTACCGCACGTGCCTTCTAAGGGGGCCTAAAGTCTCTCGGGGACAGGTCAGATCACGTGGTTAATACCCAACGTGTCTCCTAACTGGCCTAGAGGTTTCCAAGGGTGGGTCAGAACACGTGGTTAGTACCGCACGTGCCTTCTGAGGGGCCTAAAGTCTCTCGGGGACAGGTCAGATCACGTGGTTAATACCCAACGTGTCTCCTAACTGGCCTAGAGGTTTCCAAGGGTGGGTCTGAACACGTGGTTAGTACCGCACGTGCTTTCTGAGGGGCCTAAAGTCTCTCGGGGACAGGTCAGATCACGTGGTTAATACCCAACGTGTCTCCTAACTGGCCTAGAGGTTTCCAAGGGTGGGTCAGAACACGTGGTTAGTACCGCACGTGCCTTCTGAGGGGCCTAAAGTCTCTCGGGGACAGGTCAGATCACGTGGTTAATACCCAACGTGTCTCCTAACTGGCCTAGAGGTTTCCAAGGGTGGGTCTGAACACGTGGTTAGTACCGCACGTGCTTTCTGAGGGGCCTAAAGTCTCTCGGGGACAGGTCAGATCACGTGGTTAATACCCAACGTGTCTCCTAACTGGCCTAGAGGTTTCCAAGGGTGGGTCAGAACACGTGGTTATTACTTGGGACACTCTGTACTCGTTTTCATTTCACCAGACTCACCTTACTTCCCGTAAAGTCCCTGAAAGGCCACAAAATAGTTGGTAGCACTCACGAGAATTTTTCAGTCTAGTCACTTTATTCACAATTGTCTTCAATTAAACCTAACTGCACCAGCCCTATTCTAGTCGTAACAGCGTCTTGTCTTTAAAAATAATTACCGGCTTGCTTCTTTTCTCGAACGAAAACTCGACTCACTTCATGCTCGATCTTCAACTGACTCCCCTCACACGTGCCAATGGTTGGCATGAGTATATGTATGACTGTCCCTTTCCTTTTGGCAGATCCCGTTAACTTTCTTCGCTCACTCCGCTTCATCATTTGGCTGCTGCGCAGATGTCGGCGCCTATGAGAGTGTATATGTGTGTGTTTCTCTCCACTTGGCCTAACGGCTTTATTCCCGCGCTACAGTTGTGCGGTTGTCTTTGGCTTTGGCGACGGGCGTGTGTGTGTGTATGCGCGAGTATGTTGCGTGTACGTGCACTCTTGTTGATGCTGTGATGGCACGGCCATAGTTGCTGCTGCGATGACACTAACTGGCTAATAACTAAAGATAGGGTATGCTAGGTGACTTTTGACCCCCAGCCCCCGTCTTTTTTAAAAAAAATGGTGATAGGAAGCATTTGCTTTCTCTCTGAAGTCGGACGTGTTTTTTTTTTAAGCTGTGTTTGAAAATTTTTTTTTTGCCGGTGTCAAGTGTAGATAATTGTCTCTGTTTTTTTTTGTCCTGTGTTTATAATACAAGTTAACAAACTTAATAACTTACTAAACGCAAAAACAAAACAACAAAATTTTTACATTTCTGTTGCTGTGCATTTTAATTTGTTTCTTTCGTTTTGTTTCTTTTTAATTTGTCTTAGCTTGTGTGCATTCGGTCGTGTGCTCTTGTTGTTGTTGGTGTAACTCTCTCCCGCTCCCATACATTCACTCTCGCGTTCGCGGATCGCTCTGTGTTGTCTGAATTACGGTTACTTTGCTCTGTGTATTTTTATTCTTTTTCTGTTTGAAATAGCTGTAGCTGTTCAATTGTTTGCCCCCAGTAGTGAATTTGGTCCGTATACAGTTGATTATTTAGTGTCGAATTAATTTGTCCGATTCATAAAATGAGTTATCCGGTCTGTTTCAATAAAAAGTGCAAGACTCCGTCTGACGTTGATAGCTTTATTGGGTGCTGGCTCTGTGACAATATTATTCATGTTAAATGTGCTGGTTACAATGCCAGGGTAAAAGACTTTGTCGAGCTATTCAACGGGCTGTCGTGGACTTGTGGGGCTTGCCGAGAAGTCGAGATGGAAATGAAAGTGTTCATGAGGCAGACTAGAGTTGGTTTTAAGAGCGTTTATTCCAAACTTGTCAAACTTACTGACGAGTTTGTGACTTTGGATTCTCAATTCTCCAGTTTAAAACTGATGAAAGAGTCTCCGAAGCGCAAAAAAACTATTAATTCGGGTGTGCCTCAGAAGCAAAATGCTCTTTCTGTTCCCGCCCAAGCCCAGAGCCCATCGACTCCTAATGTCCAGCGTCTGATATCATTTAATACTCCGGCTCCAGCTCGGAAGATAATTGGTACTGGAGATTTTACCACTACAGACAGTGGCATCTCTGATACCGGTCATGTGATATCAGATGTTGGGTCCGAAACGTCCGTCCAGGGGGTCCCGATCCTCCCTGCTGTGGATATACCTAAAGAGAGTGCTGTGGTGGCTGCTCCCCCTATTTCGGTATCTATTACTGATGTAACTGGGGAATCAAGGGCTCTAAAGCCTCTCACAGGTATTCCTCCGAAGAAGCATATCTTTGTTTCTCGACTTGCCCCTGATCTCACATCTGATGATGTTAAAGCCTACATTCAGGCCAAAATTCAAGCCGCAGATGTTTTGGTAGATAAGTTCAAATTTTCATATGAAAGGGATGTTGCCTCTTTTAAAGTTAGCGTCCCAGATAAAATCTTTAATACTATTTGTTCAGAGCATTTCTGGCCGGAACATTTAATTGTTAAAGAATATGTTCCCAAAAGAAAACTCGCTCTCCTATTTATTTGCCTTCTATATCTTCTAACCCTTCAGGTTCCTCTACTTCTACTGTGGTGTCAAAAAACTAATGTCCTCCCTTCTGCTTGCTTATCAAAATGTCCGTGGTCTTAATTCTAAATTAGCAAAACTGTTTGTTGACAGTATATCTTTCGATTTTCATGTTCTAGTTTTTACTGAGACGTGGTTAAAATCGGACATCTCAGATTCCACAATTTTTCCTGCTAAATACACCACTTATAGACGCGATCGCTCTTCTCGCGTTGGAGGAGGGGTTTTAATTGCTGTAGATTCCGGCCTCTCGTCGGAGTTGACAGATACTTTGATTCCCCTTGACATCGAGTTTATAAGTGTTAAAATAACTTTGTCTACTTTTTCCGTTTTTATTACTTGCTCCTATATTCCTCCACGCTCTGATGCCACAGTTTACTCATCTCACCTTTCTGCTATCGAGTCGGTCTCCCTATTACTGTCAAACAGTGACCTTTTGGTTGTTCTTGGAGATTTCAACTTGCCGGAAGTAATGTGGTCCACGAATGATGAATCAAATGCACTTTTTCCATCGAAATCCCATGATTTTATCGATGGACTTTATGAGTTGTCGTTGTCACAAGTCAATCCTATTCGGAACTCGACAAACAGAGCTCTTGATTTAATCTTTCTGTTGGATCCTCCCGGCAATGTTGCATCTAGAATCGACCCATTGGTGTTTCCTGAGGACCCCTTTCATCCTACAGTTGAACTTACTATCGATTTGCCTTCTTGTGTGTGCTCTGCTTCTGGAAATTCGACGGCTAAAACACGCTGTTTTCAAAAAGCAGATTTTATGAAACTCAGTGATTTAATTTTTGAAACCGATTGGTCTCAATTGTACAATTGTACAGATATTGATGTCGCCATAAAACTTTTTTATGAAACCTTGTATTCGCTTTTTGATGTTTGTGTTCCACTTGAGCTCCCTCGCTGTTCAGATAGGCAGCCTTGGTTCACAAGAGAACTAAATAATTTAAAAAACAAGAAGTCAAGGTATTTCAAAAAGTATAAGATTTCGAAAAAATCATCTGATTTTTCTAAATATGTTGATGTTCGTTCTAGATTCAATGTGCTTAATGCACAATGTTATAAAGACTATCTTAACCGTTGCAGGCTGCAATTCTCGCAAAATCCTAAGCAGTTTTATTCGTTTGTTAATTCTAAACGAAAATCTTCCACTATCCCCTCATCTGTGCGTTATGGTAATATGAAAGCGAACACCGATCAGGCCATAGCCGATCTATTTGCGGAGTTTTTACGTCAACCTACTCGTCCACAAGCTTTTCTGCTAATCAACCATACCCTTATCGGCTGAATAAGTCTAATTGTATTTTTAGCCCTGTTATAACTGAAAGCTCACTCCTTTGTGATCTTAACTCTGTAAAACCTGTCTATGCACCTGGACCCGACGGAGTACCTGGTTGTGTACTTAGGTTTTGCGCTGATGCACTTTGTAAGCCTATTCATAAATTATTTGAATTGTCTCTGTTATCATCCACTTTCCCTATGTTATGGAAGGAATCTTTTATCATTCCTCTCCATAAAAAAGGTAATAAGTCTGATGTTGAGAATTATAGAGGTATTTCAAAGTTGTCTGCAATTCCGAAAGCTTTTGAGAGAATTATGACATCTCAATTGCAGCATTTATGCAGTTCCATTATTTCACCCTATCAACACGGCTTTGTGAAGCGTCGATCCACTACAACTAACTTATTAGAGCTTACATCATTAGTGATCAAAGGATTCTTATGTAATATGCAGACTGACGTGATTTATACTGATTTTAGTAAGGCTTTTGACTCTGTCAATCACTCCTTGCTGCTTCACAAACTTAGTTTAATTGGTTTTCCAACTAACCTTCTTATTTGGATCTCTGATTATTTAAGTTCTAGAACACAAAAAGTTCTTTTCTGTAATTCGTATTCCCAACCAATCCAGGTTACCTCTGGTGTACCCCAAGGTAGTCACTTGGGTCCATTGCTTTTTACACTCTTCATAAATGATCTCCCGTCAGTCTTGACTCACTCTCGTGTGCTTATGTACGCCGATGATGTGAAACTATGTTTAACATATAATGATTTGGTTTCCCGCTTTAATTTGCAAGCTGACTTGGATGCATTTCAGTCTTGGTGTAAAGATAATCTGTTAAACCTAAACAGTTCCAAGTGTAAGGTTATGACATTTTACAGAAGCTCACCACAATTCTGTTCTTATTTGATAAATAATGTCCCACTAGAGTGTTTGAATGATACAGTCAATGAAGTAAATGATCTTGGTGTAATCCTTGATCACCGACTTAAATTTGACTCCCATATAACGGCTACTGTTTGTAAGGCCAGGAGTATTCTTGGGTTTATTAAGCGCTGGTCGAAAGAATTTGACGATCCATATACAACGAAAATTTTGTACATTTCTCTTGTCCGTCCCATACTCGAGTACGGATCCTGTGTGTGGTCTCCGCAATATTCGACCCATCAAGATAGAATTGAATCTGTGCAAAAGCAGTTTTTATTGTTTGCTCTTCGTGGCTTAAACTGGAATCCTGAGGTCCGTTTACCATCATACTCTAGTAGGCTACTTTTGATTAACGTTCCCTCCCTCATTAACCGTAGAGTTATGCTTGGTGTAATATTTATACATAGATTGATTAATGGTGAAATCGACTCATCTGAGTTGGTTGGCCAAATTAACCTCAACGTTCCTATTAGACCGACTCGCAATTTTATACCCCTATCACTAAATCGTTGTACCACTAACTATGCTTTGCATGAACCGTTTCGTATTCTCTGTGCTGATTACAATAAACTCTACCGTGTAATCAACTCGGAAGCTTCTCTTCCTGCTTTAAAAACATCTATTTTAACATATTTAACCCGTAGTTGATATTACTTTATGTTTTTCCTCCGCGATTACGTGTCACAAGTTAGTGTCTCCGCCTCTCGGTCGGTTCGGTTACTATTTTATGCTACTATTTTGTCTAGGGTTCGCGCGTAACAAGCCGTGGCTTGGTGTCGCATGGGCCACTTGAACGTACTGCGCATTGTACGTCAACGTCCATTTTTGGCGTTTCATGATGCGGGGGGAAAGCACGAAGGGGGTTGGCTGATGCCAGCGAGATACACACCTGATTCTATTTTTAGAATGAGAGAGAGAGAGCTCATAGCATAAAAACCAGAGAGCGACAAATACAAAATGGTGCTCTCCGGCGCTCTGGCACTTTGGCCAGAGGTGGTGGCTCTGCTTTGAAGAAATCAAATTTTGCAATTTTATTCTATGATGAACAGCGAGACCGGCAACATGAGCTCCGCTCCAAAAAAAAACTTTACCCAAACCTAAAATTTTTCAAATTTCCATCGGCTGACCTAATTTTAGGGCAAATATGGAGGGAAAATGTAGCATTAGTATGGGGGATTACAACAAAAAATTTGAAAATTTGCGAAAACCATAAGAAAGAATACTCGATTGTGGCGACCCCAAAATTTAGGGTCGTCACACTCCCCTCTTACTTCGCCGGACGTGAAATGAAAACATTTTGCGGGTTGATACATTTATGGACCCTGTCTACTAGTGCAGTCCCCATGCTTTTTCTTACACTAAGATTACAATCGTTTTAAAGTAGGCAATAACCCTTATTCTTACGGACTCGTGGGTACATCTCCCTTTTCTCGCCTTCTCGTATGTTGTCGTCATCCTCGGCGTTCTGGTTGAAAAACTCGATCAACTCTGCAATGTTGGCTGTCCTGCGATGTCGACCCCCGACCAGCTGGATCCGGTCGATGTTGGGCGAGATGAATTTTAGCACCTTATATGGACCGTCGTACTTCGGTGAAAGATCGGACGAGAGTCCCGCGTCAGCTTCAGACAGATGGTGCTGCCTAATCATTACCACCATGCCTAAGGTTGGTCGCCATTCCCTTCTCCGCAGATTGTAAAAGCGACTTTGCTCGTCGCTGTCCGGTTGAACGATTGCCTGTTCGATTTTAAGGGCCTTTCTTGAGGGCTCGGCGCCTCCTACGGGGGACGATGGAAAACAATCCGATCCAGGCGATACACTCTCTTTGAGCGCCTTGAACTTCTGGCACTTTTCACAGTTGCGGATGTAGCAAGCCACCTCTCGAAACATACCCGGCCAGTAATATCGTTGTAAGATACGAGTAGTCGTTTTGCGACGACCAAGGTGGCCTTCTGTGGGGTCTTCGTGCTTAGTGGGCACGCACTGCTTCCGGGAGTGGTGGCGGTGTCCCCAATGCCGGTACAGTTTCCCACTCTTACTGGCATAGTCGGAAAAAGCGTTGGGCCGCTCGCGACTCTGCTGCAGTTTCCGGGTTGGCAACTCGCACCCGTCTCCTTCTCGCTGTTGTTTTGCTCGGCATTCGTTTTTCTTGTTGGCCCCGTTTTCAGCTTTATGTGATACCCCCTTGTAATAGACTTTGGTCACGTTAATCCCTCTGACGGAAATTGCCGATATAGGGTCATATTGATCCTTTTCGGGATAGGGCCTAATGGAGGACAAAACTGGGGTGGTAGGTCGAGGACCCTTCTGATAGGGACCCATCCCTCCTGTAAAACGCTTGGTACATTTGTCCCTATCGGCTGAAGTCACTTCACGGTGCTCAGCATGGCACATCTGAACTAAGGGCAAAGATTCGTATTCTCGTTCCTCCAAAGATAATGGTGCGCTGCTGTCGTTACAGATGTCTGTTGGATGGGGTAGTCCGCCGCATAGGCGTAGTCGAGCACTGCCACACTGCAAGGTGGCCTCGAAGGTGCACAGGAAATCTATGCCTAATATTACATTGTCTAACATGGACGGCATTACTAACAAAGGTAGGCGAACTGACCTTTTGTTGAACTGGATGCTTGCTAATAGGACCTGCGTAATACCTCGTCTAGTCCCATCTGCCAGTCGGACCCCGGAGCACACTTCTCTCTTACAGCGGCCAGTTAAGCCCTGTATAAAACCTTCATTCACGAAGCTCCGAGATGCTCCGGTGTCTATAGTAGCGGCAACTGTAACTCCTTCGAGCGTGATCATGGCGATGATCCGCCCATCTTCGACCCGTAAGGGTTCTCTTGATGTCGGGCTTAAGTGAATAGCGTCCCCTTCTGTTCCCGCGCTTGACGGGGACGCTACTCGTTTCCCGCCTTTGGTCTTCGACAACATTCGATAGACAATCCCAGCACACCAGTCGTCGAAGTTTCCTACACTCCCTCGAGATGTGGCCAACCTCGCCGCAATTGAAACACACCCGTTGTTCATTTTCAACCCTGCTTTTGTCCTGGAAGATCATGCAGTTAGCCACTTGAGTGTTTTGTGTTGCTGTAATGTCGTTCGTGTTTGGCTCGGTCCTAAAGGGATTATTCGGGTTACCCGGCATCGAAGGCATTGTCGGGGACAGATTTTGACTACGTGATGGCGGTGGAGAGGGACGACGAGCGTCAGGACATGCAGACTCCTGTTGTCGACTGCGTTGCTGGATATTTTCGAATTCGACCGCCATCTGGATGAGCTGTGTAAGCGAGTTAAAATCGGACCTCCTTATATACAATTGGTACTCCGGCAGCATGTTTTCGAATATCCGCTCTAGCTCTTGAGCGCTAGTGTAGCTAGCGTGTCGCATGTGTACCCTCAGTTCGATGACAAAATCCTTGAAACTTTCCCCTTTCCTCTGCAAACGGGATCGGATTTCGTCCTCTAGCCTTCTATAATACCTTGGTGGCAAAAAGAATTCTAGGAATTCCTCACGGAACTTATCCCATTCAACGGCCTGTAACCCACTGGTCAGAAACCACTTGCCTGCCCTCTCAGTTAGCAGTTCGATCATTGCCCGGGGTAAGTGGTCCCGCGGGATCCCATAGGATGTGGCACGTTCTTCGATCTGTTCGATGAAGACTAATGGGTCTGACTGACCGTCATATCGGACACCCCACTTTTGTATACGCTCTGCCACCGTGGCGTACATAGACCACGACCCAGGACTTTTTTGTACGCTTTCCTCTTCTGGTATCTTTATTTGCTGAGACGAGTTTACACTAGGTACATACCCGGGAAATTGTACTGGATTGGCGACGTCCTTCTCACCCTTCCCTTCGTTCCGTGGTGTCGCCTCGTCTTGGCCCGGCATGGTGATGAAAATCTCCGGCAGTCCACCCCTACAGGGTGACTTCTGCTGTCGCTTGGATCTTGTGTCGTACTGACACTCGAGGCTTGCCAACCGGGTCCACACCTCTTGCTCGAACTCCCCATGTTTGATAATTTCGGCCAGTTCACGCCGCATATCCTCGACCTTTCCATCCGGTCCAAATCCAAACTCCTCTGCGTGCGTGATTGACTCCTCACGGCGGAGAAAGTATACCCATCCAGAGCCTACTCCTGGGTTCCTTATTTTTGCGCCTGCTGGCGACTCTACTGGTTTGTTGTCTGATTTCGACATTCTGGTTATCGTTCTGTTGTCGCGAATACTGCGTTTGTCGCTTGTACGGTTTTAAAGTGAAAGACGATTTCCGCGGTAGGAACTTTAGGTACAAACGTTTAATTGCCTGACTATCGACGCTATCCTAAAGGTGGTGGGCAGTGTGCGGGGCTTTAATCCGCTAGATGTCGATCCCTATTTGAGCAACTCAAATTCCCCAGGTCCCTGCTCGGGCGCCACTTGTAACGAAGTTTTCCCAGCCGGGGTGGTACTCAGACTGGCCGGGGTCAATTACAAGAAAATTTGTAATTCGCGGGACAATTTGGGAATGATAGGGCGACGGGAGGATTGGTTTTCTCCTAAAGATCCTCCATCGATTTTATGCCACCAAGATATACCCTAGGATCGTGGGTAGCTCAAGCTAAAGGTAGGCTGAGGGGCTGTGCGGTTAATACCCTACACAGTCTCACCGCCCGGTTTGTACCAAAAAGGGAAAACGATCATGTGGTTAGTACCCAACGTGCCTGACTCCGATCCGTAGCGGCTTGGCAAAAGCGAGCGTTATGCTATTAAAAACTCTCGAGCTAGATGGCCACGTTCTGTGGTGTGCCGGACGACTTATTCCTAATTCATATAGATCATGGGATCTGACTTGTGACCGTTTGATGCTACCCTAAAACGGGGCAGAGCAAACGATTTGCAACTCCGTGTCTTCGAAGGGCCTAAGCACTCTCAAGGGGGGTGGGTCAGAACACGCGGTTGATGCCATATGCGTACTACAGGGGCCTAAAGATCACAGGGGATGGGACAGAACACGCGGTTAATACCCAACGTGCCCCTTGACTGCCCTAGAGTTTCTTAAGGATGGGACAAGAACACGCGGTTAGTACCTCACGTGCCTTACTAAAGACCTAAAGGTTCTCAGGGGTGGGACAGATCACGTAGTTAATACCTTACGTGTCTTACTAAATGCCTAAAGTCTCGTGAGGGTGGGACGGATCACGTGGTTAGTACCCAACGTGCCTCTTAACTAGCCTAGAGGTTTCCAAGGGTGGGTCAGAACACGTGGTTAGTACCGCACGTGCCTTCTAAGGGGCCTAAAGTCTCTCGGGGACAGGTCAGATCACGCGGTTAATACCCAACGTGTCTCCTAACGCGCCTAGAGGTTACCAAGGGTGGGTCAGAACACGTGGTTAGTACCGCACGTGCCTTCTAAGGGGGCCTAAAGTCTCTCGGGGACAGGTCAGATCACGTGGTTAATACCCAACGTGTCTCCTAACTGGCCTAGAGGTTTCCAAGGGTGGGTCAGAACACGTGGTTAGTACCGCACGTGCCTTCTGAGGGGCCTAAAGTCTCTCGGGGACAGGTCAGATCACGTGGTTAATACCCAACGTGTCTCCTAACTGGCCTAGAGGTTTCCAAGGGTGGGTCTGAACACGTGGTTAGTACCGCACGTGCTTTCTGAGGGGCCTAAAGTCTCTCGGGGACAGGTCAGATCACGTGGTTAATACCCAACGTGTCTCCTAACTGGCCTAGAGGTTTCCAAGGGTGGGTCAGAACACGTGGTTATTACTTGGGACCCTCTGTACTCGTTTTCATTTCACCAGACTCACCTTACTTCCCGTAAAGTCCCGTATACAATAACTTATTACCAATATTTATCTATTCTGGAAAGCACGATAAGACTCGAGCAAAAATAGCAAAGTTATGCATTTAGAGCGCCGCACCATTTATTTGAAATATAGATATATTATTTTAAAACGAAAAGGAGGACTAGCAAAAACAATAAACTCAAAATTATGAGAATCATGTCAAGCAACATGATAATATATTTAGTCGAAAAATTTAACTTAATATTACCTTTGGAAATCAAAGCCTTAGGAAGAACACTACACAGACACTACAATCCTTACAAAAACAGTGCTTGAACGGTTTTGAGAACGCGAAAACTCAAAATAAGTTGATATTGTTTCATTTCTATGAACTTGATTTGAGTTAATATTCTTCCGTTTTAAAGAACATTTTAAACTTAATTGGGGATAAAAATTGATTGATTTTGGACCGATCTTTTCTTCTCATTTTAAGTTGATAGCAACTTATTTTCTGAACAGGTTTTTCCCCTCTGTGTACTTGGTACCGTGTATTTTGCAGTCGGGGCACTCAACTGCAGCACTCTTATTTGTTGTACTTTAAATTTGTTTTTAGAGCTCTAAAGTATTTAGCTTTACCAGTACCTTAGTAAACACTTCAGTATTTGGAATTAAACTTAAGTCCGTATATAAGACCTTTTACAATACGCAACCATTCGTTAAGGCTTCGCTTACACGATGTTACTGCCAGGAAAACATGTGAAAGCGTTCCGAAATAACAGCCCGTGGTTGCGGCAACATTACATATCCTAATCGACAGCTACTCAAGCACAGATTTGATTCGTCTCCGTGGCAACTGTCGAACCGTCATCCATTGTCGTCACATCAAGTTCTAAATTGACAGGGTAAATTGGCCCACAGCATCATCCTTAGCTGCCAAGTGAACCCCAGTCATCTATCTCTTGCGCACGCCGACACTGCTCCTATCAATGTAGCGCTTTTACGTCGCTCCAAAGCATACGTCACTGCAACTGGAGCCCTTCATTTGGTGCTGATTTCGACTGCGATTATTCATTTTCCTTTTTATTTTTTTTGTGCCTCCACACATATATTGCTTGCATTTCCCACAATCTTCAAACTTTTTAAAGAATTTTTTTTACTGCCCTTTACGCATTAGATGACCAGATATGTGTATATTACAGATACAAATATTTGTTTCCTGGAAATCAATAAGCCGTCGGGACTTACACGAAGAAGCAAACTTGAAGTTTTCATAGTGGGCTTAAAAATCGCGTGAATTTTACCAGATTTGATGAGCAAAATATATAGAATCACCCGCCCATTGAAAAAACTTCATGAAGTTTACTTCTGAGTCTAAGTCCAGCTTATTGCAAGATTATTTTGAAACGTTTGCATATAAATAAATAAAATAAATTTATATAAAAACGAGAAAGGCAAAGCTAACATCGTCTGTACCGATGTTGATACACTTGAAAAAGCTTGTCTCAACGCTTAGCGACTTCGCAGATCAGCTTAAAAACATTACATATTACCCATGACCGTGTTTGAGAGCAGTAATATTGAGAACAAAACAGTTTTTCTTACTAAAATCCATTTTCCGACCGAACATTTGTAAGGCAGCTACAAGAAGTAGTAATCCGATCCGGTCGGTTCCGACATATTCGCAGCGTGCAGTGAAAAGAAGACTCTGTGCAAAGTTTCAGCTCGATAGCTTCAAAACTGAGGGACTAGTTCGCGTAGAAACAGACAGACGGACAGACGGACGGACAAAGCTTAATCGACTCAGCTCGTCATGCTGATCAAGAATAAATATACTTTATGTGGTCGGAGATGATTCCTTCTATGCCTTGCAAACTTCTGGGCAAAATTATAATACACTTTTAAGTGTATAACAAGTGAGAAAGTCGGTCAAGCCCGACTTTAATATACTCTGTACCTAGAGTAGGAGCTGAATGCAGTGCTGCTGCTGTGCTCATTTCTAAGGGGGAGTTGCAAAAATTGAAAAAAAAACTTGATCTGCCTGACAGTATAAGAAGCATTTGTCCCATACATGCCAAACCTCTATCTCTTACCTGAGATCTGTTTGTTCATACTGACGGACAGACGGACGAACAGACGGACATTGCTATATCAACTCGGCTGTTGATGCTGATCTAGAATATATATACTTTATAGGGTCAGAAATGATTCCTTCTCCCTGTAGTATAAAAGAGTGAGTATAAAAAAGGTGTAATGGGAATGAAATCAGAGATAACATTAGTTTACAGCCAAAAAGACCCATTTCTACTGAAATTTTTTTTGGTGTAGTTTGAAATGGAAATCTCTAAAATCGAAAATGGAAAAAAAATAAAACAATCCAAAAAAAATTATTTTTATTTTTAATTTAAATAAAACAATCCAAAAAATTATTTTTATTTTTTTAAATAATAAAAATAAAACAATCCAAAAAATTATTTTTATTTTTTTTACTAAAGAATCGCACTTCTACGAAGAAAACCAGATAACGATTAGGAAGGAAGAGCAGTGACCATCACTAGAATCTTGCACACTTTATAACACTTAACAAAAACACTGTACAACACTTTGACATAAGGTGGGAGAATGAGCGTTGGCGGCAGTTCGCCTAATAAAGTCAACCGAAGCAGACGCGTGTGTTGCTGCTCAGAGCATTTAATTGGAAACTTTTTTTAAGACGAGCTTCAATATCTTGAAGTAAAAGACTATAAAACAACAATTACAACTGCTGAGATCGAAGGGTTTTTTTTAATGGTTGCTAATCTGGGTTGTGTTGGCCGTCATTGCTCATCCAAAATAAAACTTCATTTTATTTTAAATTTTCCTCCTACGCATTTCGGTCACATTTTGCGCCTTCATCAGGGAGCCTGCATTTATTTGTTTAAATTAATTTTCAAAAAACAAAACAAACATTACAATAACTTTCATACATACATATATGTTCTCCTGTGCACTAAACTAACGTCCTTGCTTTTGTTAATTTATAAATTGTCTTATGTTTGGTTTTCCTCCTCCTCTCCTTCTTCTCCCTTGCATGCTATTTCGTACACAACGTTCTGTTGTTGTTCATTCGTTATCCTATCCTTCGTGTTTGTAAACAGTTTCCTTGTATTTGTGTGAATATATGTCTACATATGTGTTTCTTAAATCTCTAGTTGAAAGCCTTCAATAGAAAATTTGTCTCCAGTTTCGGGATTTTCCTTCTTTGTTTCGTGCAATGTAAAATTATGTCTGAGTGCCGCTGTTTTTCCCCTTAGATGTTTTGGTATTATGTTGAAGTCCTTTCATCTTCAACGTCTTTCGGTTGGCAAAAAAAAAAATATAAGAATTTGAATGAATTCACGAAGAAATTCGGAGGGGCGCACTGTTGTTCAAGCCGAGTTCAAGTTTTTTGTTTAAACTTAAAACTGGCGTTTCCAACCAACATCGAGTTCAGTTTTCGGACTGATATATGAGCAACATGTTTCAAAACTGTTTAATGAAGTGCTTGATGGTTTCAGACGAAATGTAATGCCCTCGTTTGGGATTGATGGTACAACGCGAGATGTTTTACTTTTAAATACGTCAGATACAGCGAAAGATTTGTTAGTTCTAGAAAGCGACCAACCGGTCTTAATTTTTGATGGCACTTACGTACGGCACCAAAAGAGCAGCAACAATGAATATCAACGAAAATCATTTTCGGGATAAAATAAAACTTATTTATGCAAGCCTTTTACCATTTGTACCACAAATAGCTTCGTTCTAAACAAATGCGGTCCGTTTTATGGTAAAGGAAACGATGCTTTAATTATGAAAAAAAAATTCTTGCCAACACTAATTTAATGAGGCTTATGCGAGCTAATGACATATTCGTTGTGGATAGGGGTTTTCGAGATGTCGTTGGTGAAAAAGAAGGAAAAGGCATAACAGTTCTGATGCCAGCATTCAAAGGAAAAAAAAGAGGAAAGCTAGCTTCGGCTCGACCGAAGTTTATATACCCTTGGAGCACGATATATTCATCCGATGTTGATCAAACTCTCTCTCTCAAAGCAAAAAAGTTTTTCATATTAAACATTTTTTTCAGACCTATCTTTTGTATAAACTCTGGAGCAATATTATAGCCGCACCTTGTTTTTCAGTGTACGCATAGAAAGAGTAGAGGTAGAAAAACTTTGCGATTACCGTTTGAAAGAGCGTTAAAAATGAGAGAAAATAAATGACAAACATCAACACTCTCAGTGCAAAAATTAAAAGTTATGTTTCATTTTCGTTTTGTGAGAGGTGCACTACTATAGCCGCACAATTTTATTTCTTATTCTGTGTTTGCAGGCGGCGAACTTTTTAGACGTACACTTGGTGGAGTAACTATTTGTAGTAAATTCGTAAATATGCCAAGTGAGCCAGTGCTGTCAGGTGTCGAGAAATGCCAATTTCTGGCGCTTAAATATGAGAATTACTCATTTCGTGAAATTGTTTGGTCGCTCCGACAAAGTTGTGCGAAATTTTTGTAAAGACCGAATTAAATATGGGCATTTCCGCCAAATGGTCAACCTGGACCGAAAAATAAAGTTTAATGTTATTTTTATACCCTTGGAGAGGGTATATTAAAATTGTCCAGATATTTGTAACGCACAGAAGGAAGCATCTCCGACCACATAAAGTATATATATTCTTGATCAGCATTACGAGCTGAGTTCATATAGCCATGTCGGTCTGTCCGTCCGTCCGTCCGTCTGTCCGTCTGTTTCTATGCTATCTCTTCCGTCAGTTTTAAAGCTATCGTAACCAAACTTTGCACAAAACATTTGGTATAAATACGCTGCACATTTGTCGGAACCGGCCGGATCGGATGACTATAGCATATAGCTGCCATAGGAACGATCAGTTGAAAAAGTAGTTCTAGTGAGAAAAACATTTTTGTTTTCAATGCGATCGCTCCCAACCCTCGTAATTATGAGTTCTTTATGCTTTCACATAATTTCATCAAGTTTTATGCAAATCGGGCAACTGTATAGTATAGCTGCCATACAAATGATAGGTCTGAAAAAAAGTTTTAGTACGAAAAACTTTTTTGTTTTCAATGCTATCGCTCCCAAACTCGTTACTGATCAATATGATATGATATTACGTAATTCTGTCAAGTCTAATCCAAATCGGAAGACTATAGCATATAGCTGCCATAGGAATGATCGTTCGAAAAAATGAGATATGAGAAAACCTTTTTTGTTTTCAATGGTAGCGTCTTTGTACGTTCCAGTTATAAATATTATCGGTCTCAACACTATTTTAGAGAGTTTGATCAAAATCGGATGAATATATCGTATGGCTGCCAAATAAAAAACTGGCAGGAATATATTATATCATGCTCCAAGGGTATATAAACTTCGGTCGAGCCGAAGTGAGCTTTCCTCTATTTTTATATTTCATTATTTTACATCAGTGTCCGGCACCGTTCAACCTTTTGTGTATACAAGTAGCGACGTCCATCCTCTGTAGCAGCGGCGTCGATACACAGACACTATAAGAGCGTACACTGCTCTCTTTTGCAATAACAAACATGTGCTAACTGAGAGCGCTCTCGCGTGTCTGAACGCACACATGCAAAGGCAAAATAAGCATGTGTGTTTTGCCGGACACTGTTTTACATGCAAAACATATGCTATGCTTACAAAATCACTTCATTGCAATCAATTTAGAAGAAGAAAAAAAAGACCAAAAAAGTTCGATTAACGGTTAATTTTTATTTTGCTTTTTATCTATTTTCTAAGCGTACGTTCGCGACCGCTACGTTCGCGACCTGTAATTAATTCAATTATAAAACGAGAAAGGCAAAGCTAACTTCGTCTGTAACGAAGTTTTTATACACTGAAATAGCTTGTCTCAACGGTTAGCGACTTCGACCAAACTTCGCGGATCAGCTTAAAAAAATTTATTATTACTACCGTGTTTGAGAGCAGTAATATTGAGAACAAAACAGTTTTTCTTACTAAAATCCATTTCCGAACGACATTTGTATGGCAGCTACAGTCACCGATCCCGGTTCGAGATATTAGCTTATTTGTGTAAAGTTTCAGCTCGATAGCTCCAAAACTGAGGACTAGTCGCGGAAACAACAACACAACGCAGACGGACAAAGCTTAATCGACTCAGCTCGTCATGCTGATCAGAATATATATCTTTATGTGTCGTTCTGCGTTGCACACTTCTGGCAAAAATTATAATACACTTTTCAAGTGTATAAAAACCATTAAGGTTTTTTTTTTTTTAAAAAAAAAATGCTACATCAATACTCTTTTATAACAAATTAATCGCTTTAGAATATTCGGTTCCATTTCGCAGATTTTTGCATTTCACCAGATTAAGCCAAAGTCGACTTCTATTTCGCGTACGTTCGCGACCACATGTTTATTGCTATCATTATGAAATCTAAAACTCGATAAACCCCGTTTTTTGCACTTAACACGGAGCTAACGAAATGCTATCAAATCGCAAAAAAAAAAAGTGGGAATAATTACTGAGGACGTAAGCCGAGGATAAGTCAGCGTGATCAGTGCCGATTAGTGAGTGCTGAAAGCAATTCATAGAAGACCGCTATTGCGCTGGCGGTTGAATGTGGCCTAAAAGTGCATCGCTGGGCCGTTGCACGGCCTTTAATGAAATCTGAAAAGATAGTGCTACGAATATTTAAGGTGGCAGCAAGGTTACTGGATCGCCATAAAGAAGCCCGGATGAAATTCGCCAGAGATAACATGGGAACTGACTGGTCAAAAATAAATCCGATAGAAAAAAGAGCGTTGCTGGTCCGAAGGATTTGTGCTCCAAGCCCTAATACAATAATACTTCTTCTTCTTCTTGATTGGCCCGATGCTTGCATCACAACCGTTGTAATGTACACCTGTACCATTCCACCTTAAAGCTGACCAAAACGACAATATTGTCAGCCCATAGTAGCATAGGAACGTGCACCAATCATGCACACGCACGGTCCTATCTTTGAGTGTACTCTAAAGAACCAGCAGAAGCACATATGACCTTTCAACATCCCTATGCACATAGATGTTAGCATGTACTGGCCTCAGACAAGGCACATGTGACCACTCTGTTCCTTTAGACATGGGCTATACGTTCTCTTAGCACGAAAGTCGGGTGGGATATGTGGCTTAAAACTAGCATAACAGCCTGAGGGGGGGTACTGTGACTAAGCAACACCCATGCATATAGATATATTATCTGCCCTGATGCCATAACACGATAAAAGAAATTGAAGAAAAGATTGTCCGTACTATCACCGACTCCAGTTTAAGCTAGCCTGATGTACTGGCTGCTGCGCTCTTGACCCACCCTACCGATGATTCTTCCATTGCGCGATCATTTGGAAAAATCCCAAAGTCATTTACGACATCCGCTTTACACCTTACATTACTTAACAAGGAAAATCTTTTAGATTCAGTGATCCATAATAATAACAAATTTATTCATTCAAGCATTTTTGTTCCCTAGCATGTTTTCCATTTTGTTTTCAGGGTAATAACCAACTTTTAGTTCAAAGTATTTCTATACTTGAAGTAAAAAACGAGAAAGGCGAAGCTAACTTCGTCTGTACCGAAGTTTTGATACACTTGAAATAGCTTGTCTCAACGTTTAGCGACTTCGACCAAACTTCGCAGATCAGCTTAAAAACATTACATATTACCCATGACCGTGTTTGTGAGCAGTAATATTGAGAACAAACCAGTTTTTCTTACTAAAATCCATTTTCCGAACGAACATTTGTATGGCAGCTACAAGAAGTAGTCATCCGATCCGGTCAGTTCCGACATATTAGCAGCGTGCAGTAAAAAGAAGACTCTGTGCAAAGTTTCAGCTCGATAGCTCCAAAACTGAGGGACTAGTTCGCGTAGAAACAGACAGACGGACGGACAAAGCTTAATCGACTCAGCTTGTCATGCTGATCAAGAATATATATACTTTATGTGGTCGGAGATGATTCCTTCTTTGCGTTGCACACTTCTGGGCAAAATTATAATACACTTTTCAAGTGTATAAAAATAAACACTGGATTTCAAAAATATATCAAAATTAAATGATACTCTATCTTCATAAGTTGTGTTGACTAATAATATGTTCGAGTATATATGAGATATAGAAACTAAGGTATTAAGAAGGCATAATGGGTACTATATTATATGGTTATGTGTATTACACTGTGGAACAAAATTAAACTTTTTTTATAGCCTGGGATTGAGACCAATACATTGTGAAACTAGAGGCATTAGGTAGCAACTCCTCATACCCAGTTTTTCTTGAGCACGTCGAGTTCGCGTTTAATGGGCACATTTATACTAGCAACATACACATACAACATCTGTTGCTGGTCAAATAAAGATCAGAGCTAAAATTTAGAAAATTCACCAAAGATGATAGGAGTCACCACAATTGTTTTACCAAATTCCCGCCTCCAATGGATAAGCGGTTAGTACCCCGCCCATAGAGGTCTAACTTAGAAAATGGAATAAATTAAAAACCACTCGATGGAATTTTGTAAGATTTTAAACATATTGAGATGCTGACCAATAAAATGAGTCCTCAAGAGATGGTAACATGCATCGAAAAACCGCGATAGTAGGTACCACATTTGACAACACCCATTATCGAGTTCATATAAACCATAAACTAGAGATCAAAATAGACCGAACTGCGTTTTTAGATTCACCGTCGAAGACTTAGCTCGCGGGCTATGGGTATCTTTGCACAAGCAATTGCCTCAGAACAACATTGACCACTTGGGTATCAAGGGCGTCTCGAAAATTTTGCAAAAAATTCTATGAATAAAATTCGTCATTTCCACCAGGAAAAAGTAAAATTTTGTTTTAAAATGTCTTTGGTGGACAAACCGCGATTAAGATGCCTTGAATTGAAGTATTTTAATGACATGATCTGTTTTTCTGCTGGTAATGAAGCACTCTACTAATAAGATTAATTTTAATAATTTTAGTGAAGCTTGTTTTACCTAAATGGTCAATGTTGTTCTAAGGCAATCGCCAGTATAAAAATGCCTATAAACCGCGAACCAAGGCTTCGTTGGTAAAACTGAAAACGCAGTTCGGTCTATTTTTATGTCTAGTTTATTGCCTATATTGACTCGATAATGGGTGCTTTCAAATGTGGTACCCACTATCGCGGTTTTTCGATGAATGTTACCATCTCTTGAGGACTCATTTTATTGGTCAGCATCTCAATATGTTTAAAATCTTATAAAATTCCATCGAGTGGTTTTTAATTTATTCCATTTTCTAAGTTAGACCTCTATGGGCGGGGTACTAACCGCTTATCCATTGGTGGCGGAAATTTGGAATAACAATAGTGGTAACTCCCTCTAACTTTGGTGAATTTTTCAAAATTTTAGACCTCATATTTTTTTAACCAGCAACAAATGTTGTAGTTGTGTGTTGCTAGTATAAATGTGCCCATTAAACGCGAACTTGACGTGCTGAAGAAAAACTGGGTATGAGGTGTTGCTACCTGATGCCTCTAGTTTCAAAATTTATTGGTCCCCGTCCGAGGCTATTTTGAGTGTTCCATAGTGTTATATATGTAGTTATTCATAAAAAGATAATATTTGTATTCAATTAATTCTAATAATATAAAATTTTCCCATTCAGGTTATGTATCAAAAATACAAAGGAGAAATTGGAAGTACTCCATACGGGTTAAAGCAGCGCAGAGCTGTTTGCAAAAAAAAGCAAAAACAACGATAAACAGTATGCATGAGCACACAACAACAACGCAAGAGAAACCTTTTTTCTTTTATGACTTGGTTTACGTTTAACGGTATTTCGTTACGTTAAATTTACTTCTTCCAATTAAATTTTTTTTCTGACATGTGCACAAATCACTAAATCAAACACTCGTTTCGTTTTCTTTTTACAACTCACCCATCTTAAAATCCGCCGAAGGCCTTCGTGGTTCTGGAGATGATTCGATGTTTTGCTAGATGATATTTGGACAAGGGCAGAATTATGGCATTTGATCAGATCCTCTTTTCGCTCTACATCAATGACATGTTTGAGTACCTCCCGGAAGGGATTTTTGTAAATGGGCACGAAGTAAAAGCACACTTGTACGCTGATGACATTGTGGTTTTTGCAGAATCACCTGCAAAAATGCAAGAAATGGTAAATGCACTCCAAGAATATTGCAAAACGTGGAGTCTTCAGTGAACACAGAAAAGTCCAAGATCCTAATTTTTAAAAGGCATTGGAGAAGACTAGCACTGGATGAAAAGTGGCACTTAGGAGTGACTGAGCTGGAAGTAGTCAAAACTTACAAGTATCTGGGTATTTGGATATATCATAATGCTCAGTTTAAATTTCATTTGCAAGAGAAGCTTAAAGATGCGAAAATGGCTATCAACTGTACATGGAAGTCCCTATTAAGTAAGAAAGATGTACCAATCAGCACAAAATATCAACTCTTTGAGGCAGCAGTTAGATCCATAGTGTGCTATGGCGCTCAAGTATGGGGTATCATGGAATATGACGAGGTCGAGAGTCTGCTGCGGTCTTTGGTATGCCAGAACATAGGCTTCCAAATATATTGGCCCGGTCTCTACTACGCGAACGTCAGCAATTTTTCCTTGTTTGGGAACATCTAGCCAGCACGCACGGAGTGGCGCTTTTCCTAGAAGAATGCTAGAATGTAGCTGGGGATCCTGGGCGGAGCAAACTCTCGTTAAAATGGATACAGCTTACAGGCAGACATGCATTGAGCAATCTCAAGGAAGCTCCGAACGGCTTTTTTATAAAGAGTTGCATTATGACCTGGGAGGAAGGAACTATTTCAAAGACACCTTCACAGTAGATCAAATTCGCACCATCTTCAAGGCTAGAGGAGAGATTCTCGAATTAAACTTTGTTCCTAATATGGTTGGCAACGACAATACATGTTCACTGTGCAATTTGAGAGAAAAAGAGAACATCGTACACTTCATCGGCGTCTGTCCCATTTTGAGGGAGCACCGATTGCTCCATTTCGGCAAGACTGACCTACAACCGCACGAGACAATAAATTATCTTAATGGCGAAAACTGGTCGGCGCTATTTAGTTTTATAAGTCAGGCATTAAGATTCCGGAAACAAATTATTGAAGGACAGTTTTGAAAACGGCAACACCGCTACTTGGATTCCTAACTACGCAGTTGAACGATCTGATATCTGGGGAAGACCTGGGAAGTCAGGTGTATTAGACTGCGTAGCAAAGGATTTGGGTAGCAGTGATCGACAGACGGTTAGACACCAAGTCGATAAGGATAAACTTCTTTTTAAAATTTTAGCTTATATCCTTAGTTAATAACTATAAATGAAATAAGAAGGTGAAGAAATATTTTAAATAAAGAAGAAATAATACTACTACTTTGATCAGATTGACTTTGCAAAAAAAAACTTCACTTCCTAGCACTTCTTTTAGCAAATACAATTCTTTGATTTCCGTAGTGAACTTTTTCTACGCTTATGCCATTTTTAATACTTTGATTTTAACACAACTCAGAAAAATTATAACCGAATAATAAAATTTAGGATGTTGACTGCTCAAAATTCACTAATTTTAATTTTTACTTTGACTGCATCTTGTATAAACCCGCTCAATGGGCTGTGGGTGTTTTTTGACCCATCCGCACTACACTTTCACTTGAATGAAGATCTTGATGGCGGCTTTGATGACTGCAACTCCTCCTCGAACACAGGTTCGGGTTAATTTACACTCGCTTGATTTTCTGTATTTCTTAGATCTCGCCGTGCTCTGGCGATCAGCATTCGACAGTGTCAGTGTATTTAGTGGACGGCTGGGTCAAAGGTTTATGTGACCTGGCAATTGAAAGCGAGCAAGGTGGCTACCAGACGGACTTGGCTGACTTGGAGACAGCACTGGTGCTTTTGCTTATGCTGCTGCAGAGACCTTTGAAGCCTCTCCTGTCGAGCTCGTGGCACCTGCTGCCTAGATATATGTGGTTGACCACACTTTAACACTGATCCTTGAACGAAATGCCAGCTGTGAGTGGAGCGTAAAGGAAATTAGATTTTGTCTCGGATTTTGCGCTACTCGAGCAGTATTTACTAGTGTTGGGTTGCTCATGAGTGAGCGAACAAAATTGAGTTGTTCTTTAAACTGAGCAAGCGAACATGTTCTTCTTTAATTGTTCATTTTTGTTCAGCGAGTCTTGTTCAGTCTATCTTGTTCACTCTGTCTTGCTCTGAGTTGTTCTTGAGTTGTTCTCTTGTTCTGTTCTTGCTCTGTTGTTCTTTTGCTCAGAGGGTTGTTCTGCCTTGCTTTGTCAACTGTTCAGTCTGTCTCTTGCTCTGAGAGTTGTTCTGTCTGTCTCGCTCTTTGATCTGTTCAGTTTTGTCTTTCTCTGTGTGTTGCTCTGTGTGCTGTACCCTGACATCTGTTCAGTATCTAGTTCAGTGAACTGTTCAGTGTGACCTGACTGATGAATTAGTTCACTATTTGTTGTCAATTTATGGCAACTCTGTATTAAGCATCCTTTAAGTGTGGCAATCACGTCCGCTTTTCTTAGTCAGAATGTCATTAATCAGAAAGCAAAGCGATATTTGGAATCATTTCACCGAATCGGATAATAAAACGGCAAAATGTAAATATTGCAGCGTTATTTTAAGTTGCAAATCACAATGAAATCTAAGTCGGCATCTTAAATGCAAGCACCCCGCAGCAGTGGAACCAGTTGTCCGGCAGAACAACAACAACAACGACAATTCTGCCCTTGTGGAAAATGTCGAACAATTCGGTGTTATAAGCCAACAAAGGATTACAAGCTTTGTGTATAAGCCAGCACCTGCAAATCGGAGCCAGCAAATTGACCTTCAATAGGCTCGAATGATCGCCAAAGGCACCACGCCTTGAGAATTGTGGACGAGCCAGATTTTAGGAAGCTGATCGAAGATGTCTCGCACTGCCCAGGATATAAGTTGCCAACTCGAAAAACAATTTCAAGAACACTGTTGCCAAACATACGCAACTGACGAGCAAACTACAATAAGCTTGGCAACTGCAGTATGTTTGACAACTGACGGCTGGACTTCACTTACAAATGAAAGTTACTTGGCTGTAACTGCACATTTTATTGAAAAAGAGTCGTCGGAGCTCACATCTTACATGCTTGCATGCGCGTCGTTTGACGAGAAGCATACAGCCATTAATCATTGTAATTTTTTGAAAAAAACCATCGCCGATTGGAACATCGAAAACAGAGTGGCAGCTATAGCTTCAGACAACGCGTCCAATATAAGGGCAGCCATAAAGCTAGGAAATTGGCCCCATATTCCGTGCTTTGCGCATACGTTGAACCTTATGGTTCAAAGAGCTTTGGAGCAGATTAACTATGTCCGCTTTAAAGCCAAAGCGATTGTGGAGTTCTTTAACCGAAGTACGGTTAAAGAGTACGCAAGTTCAGCTGAACCTGCCAGATTTAAAGTTGTGCCAGGATGTGACTACACGTTGGAACTTAACGTATAAAATGTTTGACCGTCTTGTCGTTTTAAAGAAAGAAGTTATGGTAGCTGTGTCAATTCTACGTCTCGATTTGGTATTAGCAACCGAGGAGTGGGAAGTAATTGAGGGCTTATTACCAGCACTGAAACCATTTTACCAAATCACCAGCGAAATCTGCGCTGAAAAAAACCTAACTTTATATAAAGTTATTGTGTTGGCAGACGTTCTCCAAAAACGGATGGGAAGAATCAATCTGGATCATTCAAACGAGTCTTTGGCGAAACTCGTGAATGTTTTAATTAAAGAGATGGATACCCGCTTTGCACACTTGGAAACCAACGCTATATATGCTGAGAGCACTATTCTTGATCCTAGATTTAAAGGTTGCGTATTCGAGTCGGAGGACTAGTTTAAAATATCAGTTGCTAATATAAAAGAAAAAGTTATGTTGATGCATCCTGCCAACTATACGCCTGAAGCAACTGAAGCAACTAATCCGTCCATTTCAAATGAAGACGACGTGTGGACTGACTTCTATCAACGATTTAATATAGTCAGGAAGCCCACAAACAACTCTTTTGCAGCTTCAAAAGAAATTGATTCGGAAGATTACATAGGCCTTAAGGAAGATCCGTTAAGATCGTGGGAGCAGTGCAAACTACAGTATCCTCTTCTATACATGTACATGCTTCAGCGATAGCACAGTGGAAAATCTTATGTTTTTACATAACAATTTATAAGCATATTCAGAAAGGTATTTCCTAATTAATTTTCAAAGCTTGCTTTATAATAACATTTAAATTTGTTCTTCTTTATTTTCAGTTATGCTCCGATGTAAGCAGTGTTTGTTTCAAAACATCTAGTCGTGACACCATCCTACCCCCCCAATGAATAAAGATACAAACCTTGTACCTGTTTTGTTATAAATATGATAAGAATATTAAATTCTGTAAGTAAGTACATCTTCCATTTCAATTCTCTCTGCCATTTTTTTGGAGTGAAATCGGTCCTAAATATTATGTTTATTTCTGTATTTATACATACATTCGGGAGTTTTTTTTTTTTGCTGCTCAAACTTTTATTTTAATTATGGAAACATATGCATGAAATATATGTTAATAATCATTGCAAAAGTGTGTTATGTGTACTTTCATGATTTATTTAATTTTCAGAATGCGGCTACACTTATGAAACACTCAGGTATATTGATAAAGAGGACTTTGACATAATTTTTCCAAATCGCGAGCAGACAGCTTTACGCTCCGAGTTCAGGTCCAAATTATTGGATTGGAAAGCTAGTCAAGTGAGTATAAAAATATTTATATGTTGTATGTAAAAATGTATTAATTCGAATTTTTTATAAAGGAGTGTACTATAGTCCGGGACTCGCCCGTCGCGTGCTTGTCGTCCCAGTCATCATCAAATTCGCGGTCAGATTCAAGCTTCTCTAAACATCGTATTAATATTAAGGTAAACTAAAAAATCTAATATTACATAATCTATTCATCTATTTATACTTTAATTTTATGTGTTATACTCTGTACGAAAGGTTGCTCTGTGTACCTTGGGCTTGTGCAAATGCATGCAACAGCCAAAAAGAAGCATTTCTGTCTCTATAAAGTATTCAAATTCTAAACAGCATCAACAGCCGAGTCTATAAAGCCATGTCTGTCTGTCCGTATGAATGCACAGATCTCGGAGATAGTAAAATCTAGGGACTCAAATATCCAAGATTTTAGATAGACTGTTTGTGGATCTAGACATATTTTAGTAATCAGCATAATTTATCAATCGACTCGACAACGATAGGATAAACGGTTGTAAATTTATAAGCAAAAACAGCAGCACTGCTTTTACTGCTACTGCAGGTACGGAGTATTTATCAGTCGGGATTGACCGACTTTCGTAGTTGTTTCTTTATATTACCTAATTATATTTCAAATAATGTTTACATAGAGCGCACAAGAAATATTGATGACGACTGAAATTGGGAGCGATATAATAAAGCAATACAATTCTAACAACAATTTAACTGAAGAAAATAGGCGAAAAATAGTACAAACTATTTCTGAACATTTTTATTTACCTGCTACAGGAAGATATGCTACGCTTCATTTAGCACAAATAGAAAAACTTGCAGAGGAAATCGTGGAAATTTTTCCAACAGAAAAAAAGGAAGTTTTTTTCTGGGACGAAAAGATAATAAAAGAAGCAGCCCAAGTGGTATTCTGTACAATAAACTTCATAGCCACTACCGTAAAAGAAAATACCCTGCAATCCACAGTAACACTCAAAAAGATGAGCAGAAAAATGAAATATTCTTTAATTCTGATGTCCTGGACTTTGTGAACAAACTTAAATTTTATACCGGCTCCGAAGAAGACTGCATGGAATTGTGGAAAGCGACATATGCATATCGAAAAAATTTTATGAATGGTCTAGTTTCTTTGGAGTCTATTATAGAAGAGTTTCCTTTATACAAACAGGCAACTAGATATAAATTTGTAAGCACGAAGTAGATCGCTTATTGATTGTTCGTAATGTCCTAAGTCTTAACAATTTGCACACTTTTCTAATTTACATTTACTTCAATATGTATTTCAGATTGAAGCTGATTTTAACGTACTTTACCCGGATAAACAATACATGATAACAACAAAATGGCTTCAAATCTTACCAAAGCTTACAGAATATTACGAGAGGCATGTTAATGACAAATTTTATAAATCATTATTCGCATCTTCCAAAGGAGATATAAACACAAGTAAGTCTTGTAAAGATATTGCATTTTTAAAGAAGTAATTATTAACCTGTTTTATTTATTTAGATTCCAAAGACTGCATTAATTGTATGCTACTGCACACAATCCTGAAGCCAAAACATCGATATTCCAAGTCTGAAGGTGGATTTATTATCCAAAGAAAGGCGACAATTCAAGACTCTGTGGGCAGTTGCGTTTTAAATCTAACAAATGTAAACGACCTGCACAATCAGCTGGAAACGCGTAGAAACCATTTTGAAGAAAACAAATCGCCTATACAGCCATTTATAATTGTAGTGGGTCGGGATCTTTTAAACTTAACAGAATTTTATGTCAGCTTTAATAACCACAAATTTAAGTTCAGCTCCTTCATTATTGCCCTGGATATTTGTTTCAAGATTTATCTTACATTTTGGTTGAAATATCCTGATGAGTCTCATCAAGTATGGAGTTTTTTGCAACATTTTATATATGATGTTTCGACATCTAATGATGTAAAAAAAACCATGCGTAACTAAGTTGATTCAAAACCTAAGCAATAACATATAATTTGACTTTCACTATTATTTATAAAATTTATTAATTATAGTTCACATAATTCAATTTATTTTAAAAAATGTTGTGCTTTAAATGCTTAAAAGATTTTCCTGCACTAGCATCTTTGTACTCTCATTTTCAATCATATCACGGGCTTAGTGAGGTAGATGTTTATAAATGTACTTACAAGAATTGTAATCAAGAATATACAAGTTTACAGAGATTTAAAGTACACATTAAGAGACATTCGAATTTAAAAGCATTTCTAAGGTCAAACAGTCTTATCAATAATTCACACCCAGAAACTGTTGTTGAAAATAAAGCAAATGTTTTCTCAGTTGAAGATGTGGAAACTAGTTCTAATGACGGTATTTCAGAAGATTTAGGAAATTCTCCTTATTCAGATGAAAATATTTCTAAATTTGAAAACCATATTTCTGAAATTTGTCAATACAGCTTAATTAAATTATATGCAAAAGATAATTTCTGTAGAAAGGATATCTTGTTTATACAGGAAAATATTGAAGTAATAAGCACAGCTATAGTGGACTCTTTCAAACATTTAATTTTAGAATATGTTCCAAAAGAACTTCAACCAAAGACTAAATCTTTTGTTGAGTTTTGTTCGAAACCATTTCGTAAAATAGACACAGAACACAAAATTTTTAAAAATCGTTTTCTTAATAATAATTTTGCAAGACCAATAGAATTTAATATAAATAATGAAATTACAGAAGTACGGGAAAATAACAGACCAACTTTAGGACCTGCCAACATAAAGGGACACTTCATGCCTATTGAGTTTCAAATCCAGAAGTTTTTTGAATTGCCTAATGTTCTAGACGAAACTGTAGAAAACATGACAAAACTAAAAAACAGTGTAAAAATCACGCATTATGTGAACTCAGAATCATTCAAACAAAAAATGTCCCATTTCGAAAATAAAATTGATATTCCAATATATCTGTTTATTGACGGGTTTGAAGTAAATAACCCATTAGGAAGTCACGTTAATTCCGACAATGTAAGCGGTGTATATTACACGTTTCCTGTTATTCCTCAACATTTGCTATCAAAATTGGAATAGGGGCATACTTTAAAAACGTCCACAAAAGAAAATTTGGTATTGATGCATTTTTAAATCCTCTTGTAAATACCTTTAAAAATCTTGAAGAATTCGGGCTAATTATTCACACAAACACTGGAATTAAAAGGGTATATTTTTTTTAGCTAATATTCTTGGAGACAATCTAGGTCTTAATGATATCCTTGGATTTACCACATCATTTAATGCAAATTTTTATTGTCGTTTTTGTCTCCGTTCAAAAGAGGATATGGCCAAAGATACTTCTGCGCATCCTCAATATTTCAGAACCAACGAAAATTATAAAAATGCGCTTTTTCAAAAAGATGTAAAGTTGACTTGCATAAAATCAAACTGCCTATTTAATCGCTTAAAACATTTTCACGCAACAGATAATTTTATAGTCGACATTATGCACGACTTATTCGAGGGTGTGTGTAGGTACGACATTTGTGAAGTTTTATTGCATTTCATTTTAGAAGAAAAGTTGTTTACCTTAGAAAATTTTAATTACAGAAAAGACATGTTTGACTATGGCGAAACGGAAATAGGAAATCTATTCCTTTTCAACTGCAACAGCTGAAAAATTGTACAATTAAATTATCAGCTCGCGAAATAATGACTCTAGTACATTTTTTTTACACTTATTATTTGCGATTTAGTAACTGTCAACAACACAGTTTGGAAGTTCGTCCTTAATATAGTACAAATAGTTGATATTTTACTTCAAAGCAAATTTGACACAGAGATTATAAACAAATTATCTCTTCTAATATATAATCATAATGAAGAATACGTTCGTTTGTTTAAAAAGCCGCTAAAGCCCAAATTTCATTTTCTTACACATTATGCTGATATAATTAGAAAAAGTGGTCCTCCCAAACACTTTTGGAATTTTCGATTTGAAGGAAAACACAGGGAAGCCAAAATTTATTCAAGAAATGTAATGTGCAGGAAAAATATTTCATTTTCGTTAAGTATGAAAGCAGCGTTGAAATTCACAACTTTTTTAGCAGACAACGATAATGGATTTCCAGATATTTTTAATATTATAAAAAGCACCTTTTGTAATATTGAAACGACAGATTTCTCATACTTGTTAAATAACACCGATGAACATTTTGTAAACATTGTAATTGAAAATTTAGAGTATAAGGGATTAACATATAAGATAGATTACTATTTGGCACTGAAGACTGGAGAATCAAATATTGAGTTGCATAAAATTAAGCACATTATTTTAAGTCGTAGTAACGAAATATATATTGTAAGCGTGCATTACAATATAACAGAGTTAAATGAGCACTATCAATGCTATGAAGTTGGTGCTCAACACAATACATTGCAAACAAATAACAAATAACATTAAGTTTGAGGGACCACCAATTCATACATATTATAACGCTAAAAACATTAATTTTGTAAAAATAAAAAGATTTTGAAAAACTATGGAATTTCTTGTGTATTTTCTTTGGGTGGTAATAAAGTATAATGGATTATTATTATTGATAAAATCTAGTATTAAATTGAAACTTCAAATAGGATTGATAAGAGCTAGTTTCAAGATGATACTACAATAGAAAATTAATACCTTTAAGGGTCACATTGATAAAATCTAGTATATCAAATTGAAACTAAAAATTTGATAATTAAAATATAAGATTGATAAGAGCTAGTTTCAAGATGATACTAGAAAATTAATACCTGTTAGGGACAAATTGATAAAAGCTAGTTTCAAAATGATGCTAAAAGTTTGATAGTTGAATTATTAAATTAATAAGATCTAGTGTCAAAATGATACTAAAAAATTAATACCAAAAAGTGTCTGCCTGATACACGTTAGTTTCAATTTGAAATCCTCGAAATTTCATGTTAATACTTTCGAAGATTTCAATTTGATACTCGGAGTATTAGAGAGAATTCGATACTCAATAGTTTCAAATTGATGTCTAAATTGTGTCGATGTGATGACAACTTTTTTTTGAGTGCATGAGAAGAACTGTCCCTTAGTGAAAAAAACCTCTTAGACAGTATGCCGAATAGGATCTATAAGTTAATTAGTGTTAAAGGAGGTTACACTCATTATTACAGTGTATAAAAATATATTAATTAGTTAACATTTTTCTACAGTTTATTTAATTTAACCCTAGGAGGTTCATCTCGACTTGGATCCAAGTTCTCCTTTGGTATGCAGGCTTTGTTTTTGCGCATGGTGCCCACACATGCACATTGTTTTGTCATCAAAACCTCGGCCAAGTCATAAGACGAAAAGAAATTATCGGCATATACTGTTCGTCGATAGTTATCTGGACACCCGGAACAAGTGCTTCTTAAGCATGTTCCCAACATTGTCGATGACTGCCGACTTTCTTTCTAATAGTCGAGCGGATCTCAAATCGAATATATTTTAGAAGAGTTTTAACTCCGTGCGCAGATAACTAGGATTTCCGTTGAGGCCCCACAACTAAAGGACAGGCTGACTGTTGTGACCGAATATGCCGGCAAACAAAGTTAGACCCAAAAAAAGGTGAATATTTCATTTTCAGTTACGGGTTTCGTCTACGTACGTGGAGTCTGGTCAGAATTCTTGTCAGATTATTGACGGCATAGCTTCCGATTAATTTCGCGATTGACCAAAGATTGCCATCCTTTGAACGGTATTTTATAATTGAACTCGACGAGCGTTGCTCTTTGCTTATATCGATGGCTTCAAGCGCTTCGGTGGCAGTTGCAGCGACTTTATAGAAATCTTCTAAATTATCATCATCGTCATATGGATCATCGGCTTTTATGACGATGTCTGTCTCTGCATCGGAAGCCGCATCTTCGAAAAAGGGCACATAATCAGGATCCGTGCCGTCATCGTCTTCGAATGGACCGAGATTTTCGGTCTCTTCACCGTTACCGGGCAACCATTGGGTTAATCTTTCTTCTATTTGATTATTCTCTTCTTCCGGTAAATTTTGATATCTTCTGGTGCGATTCACCATGTCCAACACATCATCATCATCGAATCTTGATGCTGATGCCATTTTTTATATAAAAAAAACCACCAAAAAATTTACATTAGTTCACAAAATTGCCAACTATTTGTATCATGCGGACTGATAGCTTTATTGGGACCACAACGTCCTAAAATACCCAATAAAATATCGAAAAGGGCAGACGAAAATCAGACTGATTTGTCAGCCTTTCGAATACAAAATAATTTTTTTAAATTCAAGTTCAAACAAAAACAAAATGATTTATCGTCTTTTTAAAGCATCTTTTAAACTTCTAACGCTGTTGTTTTGCAATTTGTACGTTTTACATAAACATTCTTCACACAGCCCAGACAGTCCTAGTTTCAATCGTATGCCACACCATTCATATTACACATAGGTCTACACCAGTGTCCGGCAAAACACACATGCTTATTTTGCCTTTGCATGTGTGCGTTCAGACACGCGAGTGCGCTCTCAGTTCCAACCCGACCAAAAGATCGCCCGCGAATTCGCGCGCGAACCTCAAAGCGATTAAAAAACGAACAAAACCTTCGTTTACGAATTCGCCAAAAGTTCGTTTATGATATTTGTGTGGCTCAGTTTGTGGCAGGCAAACATTCGTACGCAAACATTCGGATGCGAATTCGCTCGCGAATGTTGACTCGAACGTTTTACGAGTTTCATTTTCACTCGTTCCTAAAATTTTTTGTACAATAAAACTCGAATTAATTGTAATTTTTCATCGCTTTGGCTCCAATTGCAGCTGCTTCCAGGCCTTTCTTTTTGTAAAAGCGGTTGCTTCCTTTTGATTGGCCTGATTTAAACAATAAGCAATTAAAAAATAGGCAACAGCACTTTGAACAATACAATCATGAACTTTAAACCACATAAAACAATAATTGTTAACCGATTAATTAATTGACGCTCGGCAAATTGCTAATTGCTGACTGACTGACTGACTGACTGACTGGTGACCGTCGCACAGCCCAAACCATAAAAGATAGAAAGATGAGATTTTATCAGTAGTTTTATCTTATGCTGAAAGTGAGTACTAAGAACGGATTTTGGAAAATTCTATCGGGAAATGTGGAAAATTCGCGGAAAACTGTTGTATGAAACTTTTTTGTTTTTCATCCAATCAAGTTCAAACTTATTTTCAAAGATCTATATGAAAATTCAACAACAACTGCATACCAATCTTCCGGAAAATTCACCCCCCTGGGTGGAAAGTGGGTGGTCAAGGTTGTTTGGGCGAAACTACAGTTGCCAGCGATTTGCTCCAAACTCATTTTCAAAGTTACACATAATAAAATATAGGAAACGTAACTTTAAAATATTGGAAAATCTATCCATGAAGTCGGAAAATTCACGGAAAACTGTTGAATGAAACTTTTTTTGTTTATTATCCGATCAGATTCAAACTCATTTTCAAAGATCTATATAAACATTCAACAATAACTGTGTACTAATTTTCAGGAAAATCCCACCCGGAAAAGTCGGAAAAGGGTCGGAAAAGTTTGTATGGTAAACATATTTTTTCATCCGATTGACTTGAAACTTGGTTTGCAAGAATAGTACGAACAATAATTCGACACATATTTTCGCGATATTGGAAAACCCGCCCACGAGGAAAATGGCCGGAAAATTCTGCATGCAAAAAACTATTTTTCATCCGATTGACTTCAAACTCGGTTTGTTAGGATAGAATACGAAATAGTTTGAAATGTGATTTTCCGAAGTGGGAAAATTCGACTTGACGGTCGGAAAATTGCCGGAAAATTCTGCGTGAAAAAAACTATTTATCATCCGATTGGCTTGAAACTCGGTTTGAAAGGACAGAATACGAAATAATTAAAAATGTGATTTTTCAATGTCGGAAAATCCGCCCCCAGCCGTGAAAATGCCCGGAAAATTCTACATGCAAAAGAATTATTTTTTATCCGATTGACCTGAAAAAGGAAAATTCATTAGTGTGGAAGGGATGTGGGCGGGATGTGGGCGGGAAGTGGGAGGGATGTGGATGGAATGTGGAAGGGTTGTGGGCGGGATGTGGGCGGGATGTGGGCGGGAAGTGGGAGGGATGTGGATGGAATGTGGAAGGGATGTGGGCGGGATGTGGGCGGGAAGTGGGAGGGATGTGGGTGGAATGTGGGTGGGATGTTGGTGGGATGTGGGCGGAAAGTGGGCGGAAAGTGGGTGGGAAATGAGTGGGAATTGGGATGCGGATGGGATGTGGGCCGGAAGTTTAAGGGATGTGGGTGGGATGTGGGGGGGAAGAGGGAGGGATGTGGGAGGGATGTGGGTGGGATGTGGAAGTGATGTGGAAGTGATGTGGGCGGGATGTGGGCGGAAAGTGGGTGGGAAGTGAGTGGGAACTGGGGGAATTGGGTGGAGAGTGGGTGGGAGGGATGGGGTGGGGTTCGATTTCTGGGTTCTGCGGTGTATTATTATATCTAATATTGTTTGGTTCTATACTGTTGAAAGCGCAGCGAAGCGCGTCGGGTTATTTGCTAGTGTTAATATAATTGCTTATTGCGTTCTCAATTCTCGCTTCTAGGAAGTCATGGACGGTTTCGTCTCTAACACGTGAAAGAAAAAAGTTATACACATTTTTATATGCAAAAGGTCTGCACAGACCTGGTTGAACCTCCTAGGGTTAATAAAGTGCGGCTATTGTAGTGCACCTCTCACAAAAAGAAAATGAAACAAAACGGTTAATTTTTGCACTGAGATTTTTGATGTTTGTCATTTATTTTCTCTTATTTTTAACGCTCTTTCAAACGGTAATCGCAAAGATTTTCTACCTCTACTCTTTCTATGCGTACGCTGAAAAAACAAGTTGCGGCTATAGTATTGCTCCAAAGTTTATCAGCTATTCTATATAGTTACCTGATTTTCATACAACTTGCTGATATTATGTGAAAGGATAAAGAACTTATAATTACGAGCTTCGGAAACTTTTGCGTGGAAAACAAAAAAGTTTTTCTCACCAGAACTACTTTTTCAACCGATCCTTCCTATGGCAGCTAAATGCTATAGTCATCTGATTCGGCCGGTTCCCACAAATGTGCAGCGTATTTGTACAAAAAGACTTCGTGCATAGAAACAGACGGACGGATAGACGGACATGGCTATATTAACTCGGCTCGTCACGCTGATCAAGAATATATATACTCTATGTGGTGGGAGATGCTTCCTTCTGTGCGTTACAAACATCCGGACAATTTTAATATACTCTCTCCAAGGTTATAAAAAGCTCAACTGGACACCGAAGAAGCAAATGAGTCTCGAAAAATCAGCAAAATAAGGTGGGTTGTCGAAGACGTTCATGGATCAATTGCTCAAAAATATAAACTTTTACATCACAATCTGGACAACAAATATCTAAGCAAAGTTGGTGATCTATGGCATAGATTCTAGGCAGAATCGCTGGGTATCTCAACAACAAGTTTGGAAAGAGTTTGAACTTAGATAAAGAATTAGGAAGCAGAATAGTATCTAATTTTAAAAATCGTATGATGGCTCCAAATACTTTGTCTGCAGAAGTTAAGAAAGAGCGTTACAACCGAAGAAGAAGTTTATAAAGTCCATTTAATATATCATCATTTTTAGAATTTCCAAGACTTACGGAAGACGAGCTAAGGGTATTATATTCTGGATCTTACCAACTGTCGCTAGCAGTCTCTTACCTAGCAGAAATTCTGAATGAGGATAGGATCATTTATGCTTCATTCGTTAAAATGAGTCCCTCAATAATAAAATTCTGGGTTCGCTCGAGGCACAATAACAGCAAGTCCTACCTTGTCTAAGTCGATTTTATTCCAAATAATAATAACATAGATGGAGTACAATGTTATTGCTTTAATTGTCCCAACGGAAAAATTCTATTGGTCAGGCTGTAATGACACTTTACATTTTTAGAGACAATTTTATCATTGGTGTAAGCGAGTCAGGCTATGTTCGAATTTGCTGCAGAATGTTGTTAAAGCGGTTGGAAAGATACACAACAGCAAATTTGTGTCTATGAACAGAAAATTGCGACAATAATTGTCTCTAAAAATTGAAAGTGTCGTTACAGCCTCATCTAGATTCTGTACAATAGCCAATATTATTACAGTATCAATGATGGAAGATGACAAGCACATTTGAATTAAACCATAATGCATTGATTTAAAAATCAAAAGCATATTGAAACTGAAACTACAAATATAAAGTGATGTATGACAAGCGAAATTAGTTTTGTTATGCATCTAAGTAAAATAAGTCTTGCAACAGCATCTATTCGAATTACGACTTTCTCACTTGCTAACCCTTCAGTTGTTGCTCAACCTGTAGTTTAAGTCTAAAACAATCAAGAAAACGCAACTCTCTGTGACTGCCATTTTCGAGACCCATAACTTGTCATCGCCGAAAATATAACAAGCCAGAATGTTGCTACTTTTTCAAAACTAAAACAAGTGACCATAGCTACAAATCTCGTGATCTCATATTGCACTTCATCAAAAACAGTTGCAAGGGGAAATGAGATTAACCAAGCAAAAAGGAAAATTCTGGGGAAATCTGATAACTTGATCATTTTCGCAACATGGAAAGCGATTCCTCCAATGTATCCAATGGCACACTACAGAAGGAGCGTCATTCAATTTCGAATGAAGATTACCGTGATCTCGTAAGAGACTTGTGGCTTTCGATACGGCAAACGGAGATATTGGGATCCCGATTAAAGCAGTGGAATATTGTGGAAAACGATTTCAAAATAACATTCACCAGGGATATGCAGGGATATGAGGAAGTAGCCTCATTTGAGAAAATATTTAAGCCTGATGATGTCGGAAAAATCTTGTATATTGCTCGGATGTCGATAAATTGTTTGAACATCTTGCTTACAATTACCAACCCGATGATTGGCGGATATTTCTAGATGGCTCATGTAAAAATTAAGTTTTTCATGAAAAAAGAAAAAAATTGTAATATATTTATAATTATTATGCAAATTAGTTTTGAAAGCAGTTTTATTACATAATCGGGGGTGCCACAAAATCCTCTTCCAACCAAATTCTAACCGAATTCCAATTCTTAGGTGCCACAGAAATTTCTATTGGTTGGTTTCAAACCTCTAATGTTTTGTTAGGAGATTTTGCAAAGCTCTTTTCTCACTAGCGCCTTTTGTCGAAGTGGCGCCCTCTACACGACAACTAGCGGGTTAAGGGATGGAAACTAATTTCCAGGTTTGGCGCCAACAAATTTTTAAATTTTGCATTATATTTGTATAGAATGCGACTTAAAATTGAATTATTATTATTTAAAAATGCATCATAAAACATATAACACAATCAAAAAAAAATCCGTTAATCATTAAATTAACCCACATCTAAAATAAGGGAAATTTTTTGGCGAGAGATTCAGCCCTGTTTTTAGAGATAGAACATCAATTGGAAACATCTGGTGCTCCAACTAGATTTTCTAATTAGAAAATGAAATCTCTAGAAGTTCTGTGGCACCAACGAATTTTTCTAGAGATTTACAAACCAACCGTTGGCAAAATCTAGAGATTTCTATCGCACCCCCGAATGAGAACTATTTACTATCAGCCCCTCTACCTTATGCCACAAATATGAAAGAATCATATGTAGCCATGGAAAAGATTTTAAAATTAACAGCTTATTAATTTAAAAGCTATGAAAATCATATATGGACCAGTCGTGGCAAAGATCAATATAATTTTAGAAATTTGCCATTCAGAGCCAGCTTTCAAAAAGGGGAAAAGAATGTAACCAATATTCCACTGGTGCAAGCTCAAAAAGTTATCTTACCGCCCTTGCACTTGAAGTTGGGGTATATGAAGCAGTTCGCAAAAAGACTAGATCGGGACAGCGAGGCATTTCCCCAGTATTTCCCAGAAGTGTAGCCAAACTTAAAGAAGGTCACTTTAATTTTGTTATTTTTATGAATGGGAATTTATTAATATGCATTTCTATAATTTTATTTCAGGCATCTTTATTGAACCACAAATTCGAAAGATGATGAACGACAGAGAACTTTTTCGAAAACTGCATACCGTAGAAAAAATAGCTTGCCTTAGCTTTGTTTGTTTGTGCAAAACCTTTTTGGGAATCAAAAGAAGAGACTACTATGTCGCGATGGTGAATAAATTTCTGGAAGCCGACGCAGAAATGGGATACAGAATGTCTATAAAGGTGCATTTTGTACACCCTCACTTATAACCTAATTCCCCAGGCTCTCATTTCTTATCATTTTCATTTCGTAGAATTTTGCCGTTTCCATTGACAAATTGTCATCTTTTCGACATTCACAACGATACGTTGTCAAAAACAGCTTAATAGTTTATTTAAATAACAGGCTCCACTTTCAAACTCACATGGACTTATTAAAATATTTAACAACAAACAAGTGAGAAAGTCGGTCAAGCCCGACTATAACATACTCTGTACCCGGTGTATATGCTGAATGCGTCGCAGCCACTGTGCTCATCGAAAAAGATCCATCAAGCACTTTTAATAGCCTTTGGGCAATGCTGAAGAGGTGATGACAATTTCAATACCAATAATCTCAAATTTTAAAAAAATACTCGCTTCTCTCTAGCATTATTCGTTACTCTCTGGATACAGAAAGTGTCATCACCAATCATTTTTTAATTTGAATTTTAAAAGTAGGCGCAATTTTGTTAAAAAAAAAATTAGTCAAAAAAAGGTTGAGTATTTAGCTTTCAGCTGATAATTAAGGGCGATAACAATGCGCTGTAATGACGGGTATGTCATTGTTTTGCTAAATATTCCAATAAGTCCACGTGAGTTTAAAAGTGGCGTCTGTTATTTAAATCAAACTTTTGAGCTGTTTTTAACAAGGTATCGTGTAAATGTCAAAAAGTTGACAAAATGTTTAGAAATGAAAATGATAATAAATGAAGCCAGTGGAAATATATACAAGTCGCTCATCATCCCAGTCCTGAAACAGGGCGCAGATGCATGGATATTAACAGGAACGTATGAGGCGGCGATCGGCGCCTTCGAGAGAAATATCATTTGGAGGATTTATGGACCTCTAAAAGTTGGCGATGGATTCCACATCCGAAGAAATCTCGAACTGGGTGAGCTCTATGGGGATACCATTCTAGTCAAACGCATAAACCAACAGCGGCTGCGCTGGATAAAACATGTAACCCGGATGGATTAAGAAGATCCAGCAAAAAGGGCGTACATGGCGAATGAGGCCGAATATGGAGAAAACAAGCAAGAGGGGACGTCCACCACTAAGATGGGAAGACCAGGTGCGACAAGACACTGCCAACCATGGTGTGAACAACTGATATAGAAGCCACTTTGCAAGGGTATAAAAACTTCGGCAAAGACGAAGTTAGCTTGGCCTTCTCGTTTTTTATTTGAATTCATCGGCTGATTGTGCACTTGTGCTGCCACCTTATTTTAAAATTTTCATAAGTGGTATCTCGCTGCAGAAATATCATGGTTTTTATAAAGATGCATAAAAGTGTGATTTGAAAAAATAACCACGATACTGCTAGCATAAGCGTACTAATAAATAGATAGAGTACTCAGGTACGAATTTCATGGAGCATCAGGTACTTGAGTTTGCACGAATTGATCATTTAGGCTATCTACATCAATATTTGTACTGGGTGGGAGGCATTAAAGAAGTTTTAGAGACATATAAAAATGCTTAAAATCAAAATTCTCTGATGTCAAAAAGACTAAATGAGAATTCTTTCATTTCAAAAAGGGAAAATGATAACTTTCTCGTTTCAAAATAAGAGCAACACAGCTTGTAAAGGTAAAACATAACTTTAAAAGATCAAATTAATACATTAAACAAAGCGAATAGCTATTTTAAAAGTAATAATGATCTTTTAAAAATCTAAAATAGCTCTTTTAGACTAAAAATTAATATTTATAGAACGAGATAAAATTCTCCAAATTTTCTAATTACATAATAAAGAACGGATACTTCTGTGTATAAAGAAAATTTTAATGTGAAAGTTGCAGAAAATCGGTTTTGAAATGTCCGCATTAAGTCTCTGAAAGAGAAGAACAGAACATATTTAACGTTAGAAGAAAAAAACAAAAATTAGAAGATAAGATCAGATTTCTCACAGAGCAAATTAGAAATTCCGATCTGATTTTGAAAATATTGCAATGAAGTATTATCCAATTGATTGCTCAAAATCAAAGGATAACACCAAAATTTTTCAAAATGTGTTTGCAACAAAACGAAGTACTCATTGTACAAATGAGGAAAAAGAATTGGTGCAAAACATTTATATGACCAGTCCCTAAGCATATAAGCATATGCGAAACAATTTTACCTTTAATTTACCCAGAATTTCTTCCCTGATAAACTGGGTGCCAATCAAAGTGTTTCAAACTAGCTTTTCAGGTAGAATTTTTACAACAATTGGTTTTTCAAATGGAAGAGAGTCATTGAAATTGTCAGGTCGTTTTTGACGAAAAGAGCATTTAAGCATCTCTTACTTACCTGCCGAAAGCTGATAAAGCTGTTGGTATTATTGACCTGGGACATGGTCTCAGCTCTAATGACGAGTACTCTTCCCACGCAACTGGAATGCTTGCATTCATTTTTGATGTTAAATTTGTAAATAAAAATGTAACTTCAAAATATTACTCTTAACTAATTATAAGGGCTGTGAAATGTTGTACTGAAAGTACGTGCCGTAGCACAGTGGTCGGGCTTGTATAGAGCGAGCGGCCAAAAATACTTCTAGTGGAGATATCATAGTGCAGCTATCCATCTTCTCTTTCCTCGTCTTGAACACTGGGAAAAATTTATTTTGGGACGAGCACGACCTACATCATTTATAGATATTTGTACATTACAATCCAATAAAACCGCTTCGTTTTTCGCAAGCCAATCAGATTGCTTTTCCAAATCTGCATATTCGCCAAATTGTTGAAATTCTCTTGCAGCAATAATGAACGCGTTCTTCCATTTGTTTAAAATTTTCAGTTCCAACTACATAGCCTTCGCTCTCGATCTTCAATTTCAAAATATCACATATCTCTTCAATCTTATCTGCATTTGTTCCGGTCTCGGAGCAAAAATTTTCAAATAAATACATGCGCCTAAATTCGCATTCACAAGAAACCCCTACAATAGAGATTAAAATAATAAAAAATGTTAACATAACATTAAAATATCAATTAAGTCGCAACACAACATTTAAATATTCATTGCACAAAAGGAACAAAGAAGACAATCACAAAAAAGCAAAAACGATAATCACAAGAAACGCCACAAAAAAGCACATTTACACATACAAAAACAGAACTGAATAAAGCGAGGCCGCTTTGATACAGATTACACCGCAATCTGCAAAAACCCGCAGCTGAAACTTAAACCATTATAATCTGTAAATATGGACGATTATTTTAAAATAAATTTTATTGTTAGCTTCACAACTAAAAGCTTAAATGAAATTATTGTTTTCACACGAATTTATAATTAAACAGATACCTATGTTACATTCATTTTTTGACATTAACACAACCCGTCAACTACCCACAAATTATCACAAAACATAGTTATAACCTTTCTTTACAATATTAATTGCTTCCATTGGACGAGCATTCCGTCTTAAACGCGTATTTTGTATTTTATTTGCGAACATAACCTGCAAGTTTTTCAAGCTGTCAAAAACAATTATTTGTGTGCTCTCTCTGTTGATGCTATTTTTTGACAGGACGGTTAGTGAAAAACAAATACAAGAATGCAGTTTAATAGCTAGATCTTTTATGAGTTAGTGGTGACACTTTTTAAGCCAAAATGTAGACTTCGATTTTTTTATTTTTGGCCTATGGAAGCGACCACTGTGCATAGTCAGCGATCGCTGCTCCATTAACACATCCGCATTTGGTATATTTAAAAAGGAAGATCTTTTGGAGCAACCACGCCCACAATATATAATTGATTATGTGCACACTCAAAAAAATGTTCTTCCCAGATTTTAGGAAACGGTAAGCCTTAAACACAAAAATGGACTATAATTGAACAATTTAGGTAATTTTTTACCTAAACTGCTCAAACGTGGACTGCTGTATATAAATGTACAATATTTCATATATGGTACTTATTATTTCCGGATATAGCAATGCCGAAAATTATTACGCCGAGATTGTTCTCAACATTACCATGGTCATGCAGTTTTATGAACCCACATACTTGTGATTTGAATACGGGGATTAATTAAAAAAAGGAGAACTGGTAATTCCTTTTTTCATCGAGGACATTTGTATATTAACCTCCTAGGACTGAAGTGACCCATATAGTAAGCCCATCGATTGCTAAAATCGTCGAATAAGTACCAAAGAATTGATCCACTCTTTTTACCTGTGTGCAAATCTTAACTCCGTATCTCTTACCATTTTGGATGCACATGCATTACCAGTCAGTAAGTAAGTCAGTCAGAGAATTTTGCATGTATATTTAAGGGTAAGTATTTAAAGAAATCGATTGTGATTATAAGACAGCGGATTTTATGCAACATTTTAAATGAAGGCAGATTGAGGTGAACATCTGGATTTATACCAATTAAATAACCCACTTTACATTGAAAACGGCATAATCAATAAAAAAAAATTCGCCAAAATATTTGCAAAACATGTAAAATTTATAAAAAATAAAAATTATTATAAAAAATAGAGGAAAGCTAACATCGGCTCGACCGAAGTTTTATACCCTTGGAGCACGATATATTTCTTCAGTTCTTTATTTGGCAGCTATACGATATATTCATCCGATTTTGATCAAACTCTCTAAAATTGTGTTGAGACAGATAATATTTACACCTGAAACGTACAAACACGCTACCATTGAAAACAAAAAAGTTTTTCTCACTAAAACTATTTTTTCGACCGATCATTCCTATGGCAGCTATATGCTATAGTCATCCGATTTGGATCACACTTGACAGAATTGTGTGTCAGCATATCATATTGATCAGTAACGAGTTTGGGAGCGATAGCATTGAAAACAAAAAAGTTTTTCAAACTAAAACTACTTTTTCAACCGATCGTTCCTATGGCAGCTATATGCTATAGTCATCCGATCCGGCCGGTTCCGACAAATGTGCAGCGTTCTTTGTACCAAAAGACTTCTTTTGGTTACGATAGCTTTAAAACTGACGGAGGAGATAGCATAGAAACAGACGGACGGACAGACGGACATGGCTATATCAACTTGGCTCGTCACGCTGATCAAGAATATATAAGTTTGTCAAAACAGTCTTGCAGTATTTCTGCAAGCTTGTCTTTGCAAGAGCGTAGTTCTAGTTGTATTCGTCGCATCGGTTCACGCTAGAGCTTTTTGGAAAGCTCTTTTCACGCGCTAACACGTGTTTGATTTATTGTTGTTTGTTTTTAGTCGTTCGTGAGTTATAGCGTCGCAAACATGGAGCAAAATAAAGAGAAAATACGGCATATTTTACAGTACTACTACGATAAAGGCAAAAATGCATCTCATGCTGCCAATAAAATTTGTGCAGTTTATGGACCCGATACAGTTTCCATTTCCACCGCACAACGATGGTTTCAACGTTTTCGTTCTGGTGCAGAGGTGATCGAAGATGCGCCACGGTCCGGAAGGCCTGTCGTCGAAAATTGCGATAAAATCGCTGAATTGATCGAAAGAGACCGGCATAGTAGCAGCCGTAGCATCGGCCAAGAGCTGGGCATGAGTCATCAAACCGTTATAAACCATTTGAAGAAGCTTGGATTCAAAAAGAAGCTCGATGTATGGGTGTTACACGACTTGACGCAAAAAAACATTTTTGCCCGTATGGATGCATGCGAATCGCTTCTGAATCCCAACAAAATCGACCCGTTTTTGAAGCGGATGGTGACAGGCGATGGAAAGTGGGTCACTTACCACAACGTGAAGCGCAAACGGTCGTGGTCGAAAAGCGGTGAATCTGCCCAGACGGTGGCCAAGCCTGGATTGACGGCCAGGAAGGTTCTTCTGTGTGTTTGGTGGGATTGGCAGGGAATCATCCACTATGAGCTGCTCCCCTATGGCCAAACGCTCAATTCGGACCTGTACTGCCAACAACTGGACCGCTTGAAAGCACCACTCATGCAGAAGAGGCCATCTTTGATCAACAGAGTCCGAATTGTCTTCCATCAGGACAACGCCAGGCCACACACATCTTTGGTGACGCGCCAGAAGCTCCGGGAGCTCGGATGGGAGGTTCTTTTGCATCCACCGTATAGTCCGGATCTCGCACCAAGTGATTACCACCTATTTCTGTCCATGGCGAACGAGCTTGGTAGTCGGAAGTTGGCCACAAGAGAGTCCTGTGAAAATTGGCTCTCCGAGTTTTTTGCCAATAGGGAAGCGAGCTTCTATAAGAGGGGCATTATGAGGTAGGCATCTCGTTGGGAACTCGTCATCGAACAAAACGGCGCATATTTGACTTAAATCGCATTATTATAACCAATTTTATGAACAATTGAAAATTCAATAAAAATACCGCAAGACTTTTTGACAACCTTATTATATACTTTATGTGGTCGGAGATGCTTCCTTCTGTGCGTTACAAACATCCGGACAATTTTAATATACCGTCTCCAAGGGTATAAAAATATTTAGATGAACGGTTAAATAGGAGTTGAAAACCGAACGATAAAAAAATCACGAAATATTAACATTTTTCAAATAAGCTTATGATGTGTTGTTCATATAAGCACATTTTTCACCAAATCTCAGTATGCGTTTTTTTAAATTCCCAACTAAAATTGAGCCGAACAAATTGTTAAAATTTTTTCAACAGAAGTTCAGGTACGATATCACAACTCACACAGTGCTGTTCCATGTTCTCATCATCTTGTTTCGTAGGAAACGTACCACTTGGCAATTAATTAGTCTCGGGTTCAAGAACAATATAGCTTGCAACTGATGAATTTACTAAGGATGTTAATATTGATACAGGTAATTATATACCCAATAATAAATGACTCTAATACACTAGACTTATTTTATTTAATATCCGAATGCAGGTTGTGAAAAGGCAATTTTTCTAATTCTCCTTGGAATATTCAAACCAAATAACAAAAAACTGAGTATAAAAGTAACCATCGCAGATTCGAGAGAGAGCTTTTATATAAATTACACTACAATCGGAGATCATCAATCTGCAATCAAATCAAAAATTGAGAAGCTGCATAGAAATAAGGAGCACTGACAACCTATTATTTGCAGTGTTGGGCCTTCTGCGAGGGTCTAATAAAGGTAAATGGAGTTTTGAAGTTAAAAGCCGAAGAATACAGTCGGAATTGGACCAATTTCGATGCCGCATGATTTGATCGAAATCGAAAACGGGAACAGGCTTGATAGACACCATCGATTCTAATACCTCTATTGTTTCCGCGATCAATGATTTGAAAATGAAAGGGGACAGCAACGAAACATGATCATTTTTTTCTTGATGTATTATTCACCGACTTTTCCAAATTAAAAACTTCCAATCGATTATACATATGTTAAGCCTTATTTATGTTAGGTCTTAAATAAAGGTAAATAATAATTGTATATATAAAAAAGAATAAACTGAAATAGAATGTAATTTCTGAAAAAAGTGTATTATTTTACATAAGGTGACAAAATAATTACAATTTATGGAATATGAACACAATACCACACTATTATGAATTATTATTTTGTACTCTTAAAATAACTCAATAGGAACCATAATAAGTATTTTTTATCACCACTGTCGCAGGATATAAAATCTTTGAAGTTAAAGGTATGTTTCTTCCAAATTGAAAATTATTTAAAATTAAAGCACCTAGAATTCAAGGTAATTGTTTTTTATCATACTTTGAGCAAATATTATATTATTAAATATTATACCCAAAAACTAATGTTTAAACCACCTCAATATAAGGAAATAGTATAGCTTTAAATTAGGGTAATATATTGCTGAGTTTTAGGACCAAAATGCCTTACATGTATGGTAAATTTAATCTTAATATTTGAAAATATCATACCTAAAAATGTAAGTATTAATGACCTCAATCTCAGGACCAAGCTTGCCTAATAAATATGTATTTTATGCCTGAGTTTTAGAACTTAAAATGCCCTAATTTTGGGCAAGTTTTTTCCTTAATCCAAGTATATATCATACCTTAAAACTTAGAAAATAATTACCTCAATCTTACTTAGAACATGACATTCCTTAAAACTAAGGCAATTTTTACCTAAATTTTAGGGCATAGATTCCCTTAAGTCGGTATGTCCTTAAATTTAGGGCCCCAATGGCCTTGGCGCCTTTTTAGGTAATTTTTCCTAAATATTTAGGCAATTTTTGGCCTTTTTAGGCAATAAATTTTTTTGAGTGCATTTATTTTTAAACATTTTCAAGTGTAAGAAATAATCTTTAAAGCAACGATGTAAAAACACGTGGTGGCATATTAAGTTAGGACGATGTAACAGAATTTTATAATATTGAAAAGTCCCAACAGTACGGCACCGACATTATCGGAGAATCGCACAAATCCGAAGAGCGCAAAATTAGCTGTGCAAGTTTTTTCCAAAACAGTCAGCGATGCCATTGAAATAAGTTCTAAAGATGCAGTTTTAAAACAAAACCAGAACGCTCTTAAGACAACAAAGTGTCTTAGAACCATGAACGATGGTTTTGATTTGCTTAACAAGGGAAGTTATCGGTTCGAAGGAAATACCCAAAAGGGTATTGACGATTTTATTAAATAGTTAAAATCCGTTCGCTTTCTTCCAATACGCAAACAGCAGATTTTGCCACGGCTTTCAGACGAATTGGCATTGTATGCGAAACTCATTTAAAGGAGAATGGTATCCATTTATATGAGTCGGCTTAACCAAGATACCCTAGAAAATTTCTTTAGAATAATTCGCTGTAGATGCAAATACCAATTCTACTTTGTATTAATGAGAAGTTTGGTACTACTTAAAATATGAATGGTCCGGAAAAGAAGAATCCAAATACAGAAGTCGCAGACTACTCTGCGATATAAAACTGCAGTCAAAAAAAAGTTTGGAAAACATTCAGGAATTAACAAGCCAAAACAGAAGACGTTCATTGAAAAATCCATTTGATGACATGTTTGAAACAACTCTGACACATTTGGCAGGCTTATAAACAATTTTTTAGAAGTATTCAAACCATTCAATTTAATTTTTTTAAAGCTTGTGTCACTGATACAAATAAAAAAATTCCCTAATTGGTTCGACAAATCCGATCCTCGCCATGAGCATAGGAAAAACATACTAACCCATTTAGGCCCATTTTCTCAAAAGTTGCTGTTAGGTACCGGCCGTTCAAGTTTGCCGGGCGGAGTAACCTGCCGGTAAGTCATTTGGTTTTCTCATTGAGACTTACCGGCAGGTTCGCCCGATATCGATAGATTGCTATCGCTGCCATAGTGTGACCAGACAGTGTCAACGAATCAGCTGTGTTTGCATGTCCGTCAAAATAGCGTCGGATATTTAGCGTCGAATTGGAACAGTGAAATATGGAACACTAAAGCATATTTTTGTTTTTAAATTATTCCTTAACTATTCGACTTATTTGGAATCTGTAAATGCAATTTTGTTAAGAATCGCATAATCTATTGATTTATTTAACCTGTGGGGTAATTTATGCATTTGGGGTGTTAAATAAATGAAGTTGAAAAATCGCCTCCACACATTTTCGTTCATATCTCCGCTCACAGAGTTGGGGCCAACATGCACGGTATATCAGCTTAAAGGACACATATTCAAGTATGTTTACTGAAAAGCTGTTAAATATCTATCCATACGTTTTTGAGATATTCGCTTATCAGTGAACCAATCTCACATTTTTCCCATACAAATTGGCGCAAAAAAATCATGTTGTCATAAGATTCGTAATTGCTTCAATATAAGAGTTGGGGCCAACATGCACGGTATATTAGCTTAAAGGACGCATATTCAAAGGTGTATCCTGTTAAGCTGATCAATATCTATCCATACGTTTATGAGTATTTCGCTTTTTAATTGACTCACTTTGGCTTGGACTCAGAACTGATAAGGGCAGTGCGCTGGTTCCACCCCGGAACCAGCCAGGGGAACTAGTGGCCAAAATGCAGTAGGACCATACAAGGCATCGGTGCTATCTTTAATTAATTATTCGGCTGACTAAGCGAATTGGGGCCGACATGCACGGTATCCCCAGAGATAAATAGGACATTTATCCATATTCCTGCTAAGTTTTATCTAAATCTATCCATACGATTAAGAGATTTTTATATTTTTGGGTCATTTTCTCGACTATGTGGCAGCCTTGCCATTCTCCGTTATTCCGAAAACGCACCGAAAAAAAAAGAAAAGACAAAAAAGCAAAGCAGGCAATATGAGCCAAAAAATAACAATTAAAAAGTCGGTAAGTAATTCAACACTTTCGGTCGATTCCACATCTCCTACATATACCTATCTGTCACATAAACTCACAAATAACAGAGAGCTATTTGTTAGAAGAGAATTCGGCACGTGATCATATAAACATGTATATGTACTAGCAAATAACCCGACGCGCTTCGCTGCGCCTTCAACAGTAAGCTCTTTGCTGATGGGTTTTTCCTCCAACTCCCACCACGATCCCTTCCATCCACTCTACATCCAATTCCACCCAGTTCCCACTCACCTCCCACCCACTCTCCGCCACCATCCCGCCCACATCCCTTCCACTTCCCGCCCTCATCTCACCTAACTCCCTCCCACTTCCCGCCCACATCTCACCCACTTTACACCCAATTTCCCCCAGTTCCCACTAACTTCCCACCCACTTTCCGCCCACTTTCAGCCCACATCCCACCCGCATCCCACCCACTTCCCGCCCACATCCCACCCACTTCGCATCTGCATACCACCCACATCCCACCCAAATTTCTCCCGCATCCCACCCACTTCCCGCCACATTCCACCCACTTCACAACCACTTACCACCCACTTTCCACCCACTTCCAAAACAACAAACCACCCACATCCCGTTCACTTCCCAGTGGGCATCCCGGCGTTATTTCCAGCATGGCGTTAGTGGGCATCCCGGCGTTATTTCCAGCATGGGGGAAAATTAAATCACAAATAAATTTTCATTTTGACCGTATAAACCGAGTTTCAAGTCAATCGGATGAAATATAGTTATTTTGCATGTACAATTTTCCGGGCTTTATTACGCCTGGGGCGGATTTTCCGACATTGAAAAATCACATTTTTAATTATTTCGTACTCTATCCTTACAATTCGAGTTTGAACCCAATCGGATAAAAAATAGTTATTTACATGCTGAATTTTCCGGGAGTTTTCCGAACGTTGGGTCATATTTTCCAACATCCGAAAATCACATTTCAATTCATTTCGTATTTTGTCCTTACAAACCGAGTTTGAAGCCAATCGGATGAAAAATAGTTTTTTTCATGCAGAATTTTCCGGCCATTTTCCTCGGCGGCGAATTTTCCAAAATCAGGAAAACCCGTGTCGAATTATTTCGCGTACTATGCTTACAAACCAAGTTTCAAGTCATTAGGATGAAAAATAACATTTTTCCCATACAAACTTTTCCGAAGCTTTTCCGACTTTTCCGGGTGGAATTTTCCGAAAACCCGTCTTAGCACCCACTTTCACCACTAACAGAAACTTCTGTCCAAATATCAGCTTTCTATCTCTTACCGTTTAGGCTGTGCGATGATTGCCAATCAGTCAGTGAATCAGTCAGGACACTCTCTTTTGTATTTATAGAGGAATGCTAAATTCGGCTCGACCGAAGTTTATATACCCTTGGAGCATGATATATTTCTCCCAGTTTTTTATATGGCAGCTATACGATATATTCATCCGATTTTGCTCAAATTCTCCAAAACTGTGTTGAGACAGATAATATTCATAACTGGAACGTACAAAGACGCTACCATTGAAAACAAAAAAGTTTTTCTCACTAGAACTACTTTTTCAACCGATCGTTCCTATGGCAGCTATATGCTATAGTCATCCGATCAGGCCAGTTCCGACAAATGTGCAGCGTATTTGTACCAAAAGACTTCGTGCAAAGTTTGGTTAAGATAGCTTTAAAACTGACGGAGGAGATAGACGGACGGACAGACGGACATGGCTATATCAACTCAGCTCGTCACGCTGATCAAGAATATATATACTTTATGTGGTCGGAGATGCTTCCTTCCATGCGTTACAAACATCTGGACAATTTTAATATACCCTCTCCAAGGGTATAAAAAACAATATTTTTTTTCAGCGAACTTGCAATAAATATTTAGTAACATCATTTTCGAACATCCTTTTTCCGAAATGGTTGCAAAAATTTATTTATTTATTTATTTATTTTATTTTTAAGTGTCTTTTGACCGATTTTCAGCATCAGCTCCGGCACCAGCAGCAGCTCCATCAGCACCACCAACAGCACCACCAACGGCTCCTCCAGCGCCACCTCCACCTCGGTATGCGTCAGTGTTGGACTGCTTGAGTAAATTCTGACTGTACCATCAAATGAACCAACAAATTTAAAATAATAGCACGATGGATCTTTGCAGTATCCATATGCAACGAATGATGATTTATTAGTTCGAATTGATTTAAAGTAAACAGCACAAGCATTATTTATTGAGAAATATTGTTCTCTAATTATGTGCTCAATACTTTTTTTTGAGTAAACTTTCGCAAACATTTTTCAAGTGTATTTGCAAAGTCATTTATATTTTTAATTCTGTCAAATAATGATGATAGCTGATTGATTCTCAACCATTTGAACATCAATGTTTAGGCTCTGATTTACATATCTACAAGTCTTTCGATAGCACTTTAAAGTGGATTCAATCAGACTTTCATCCATGGCTTCAGATAAAAGATTAGGGTCAATAATTTCTTGTAATTCGACTTCATGCTTTGGAACGTTTGAGTTAACTGCATGATTTGGTGGTTCCTCATCAATTATTGCAGTGGTGTCAATACATTTTAAATCTAAATTTTGTAGTGCCTTTTTGTAACTCTTGCGAACTTTTTTGCGCCACTTTAGTGACCCAATGTTCACTTGAAACAATCCACTGTTTTTTAATTCTAAATTTTTATTGACTAACTCAAAAATATTTGAATAGTCATTTTCAGACAGCTCCCCTGAAGTTCCAATTTTTCGGGATTATATGGCTTCCGTTATAACCTGAAGTAGTCCTACAACGGCGTGCCTGAAATAAAATGCGAACATTATAACTAACTAACTACTTTTGAGTAATAAAAAGTTTTAATGCAATCTGCAGATTGTATTTGGAAAGAAAATAATGCAAAATCGTTCCCTAATTTTAGACAAATGAAATAAGTAGACAAATATCCATTCTAAATAATATTGTCACTAAATACAATTTTCCCACAGCTTTTAGTACTTTTGTACGTAAGAGGGGCTTCAAAATCATTTTGTTAAATTTTCACTAACAAAATGCTTTTGTAGACAAATATAAACAAATTTTGATCAAAAAATTTTAAATTTTAAAAATGGTTCTTACTAATCTGTTAAATTTTGAATAAAAACCAAAGTAATACCTTTTTTCGATCATTTAAATTGTATATCTATTAATTAGCTTTGATTATATAAAGAAATCTTTGAAACTGTGTCATCTCACGAAGACTTTCCAATTGATAAGTTTCATTATACATGTATATGTGGGTTTCAAAACAGAAGGGAATAATATAGATTTAAAATAAACTTAAATCAATTCAAAATTATGTAAATTTAGTGATGACTTAAGAAATAAGAAATCTTCTTGTATATTTTCATCGGTCTTAAGTTTACTAAAACAAATTTCAATGTATAAATTTATTTTTTTTCTTTCCCTTTTTTTCCTTTAACTTTTTCAAATATTTGAATTTTTTTTTTTTTTTACCTCAGTGCAATAAGTATATGTGCAAATATGTTTTCGTTTGTCTCTTCCTCAATAGTAACAGAACATATGTTCTAGGTATGCAAAAGTCTTTTGTTGTTATCTATTTTTAGAATGCTTTTGCATAATTCTTCTTTGGTCATCATTCTTAGTACCGTTATCACACATTTGAGTGGCGAGATTTGATTTTCTTAGGAAATAAGTTTATGTGCAAAAACCAATTAGTGTGCATTTAATGGTCGGCGTGCAACAAATTGGATGTGTTTTGATAAAAAATGAAAAGTTGAGAGTAAATTAAGTAGTTGTTGCAGAAACACAAAAAATTTTTTTTAAATTTTCCTAAGAATGCCGCGTGGAACACATTTATCAGCTGAGGAACGCGGACGAATCCAAGGATTGAACAAAGGTGGGGCTACCATCACTGAAATAGCTTCCAGAGTGTCTCGACACAGAAATACGATAGCTAATTTCTTAAAAAATCCAAGCTCCTATGGTCAGATTAAACGCAGTGGCAGACCGAGCCACATCGACGATAGGTGCAAGCGTGAGATTAAGCGCCTGGCTGTAAACAATCAAATGTCTTGTACAAGCAATAAACGTCATTTAGAGCTCAATGTCGGTAGAAGACGGATCCATCAAATTTTAACTGAAAATTGTAACCTTAAACATAGTTCCCGGGTCGCTGTACCGATGCTATTGCCACGCCATCTTAAGGCTCATTTGGCGTTTGCTGACAGGTACAAATTTTGGACCGAAGAATTCCGAAACGTTATTTTTTCGAATGAAAAAAAGTTTAATCTTGATGGTCCTGATGGCTGTCATAAGTATTGGCGTGACTTAAGAAAACCAAGAGAAACTTGCCATAAGAGGAATCACGGCGGTGGATCACTGATGATTTGGGCATGTTTCGGATATGCAGGAAAGTCTCGGCTATGTTTTATTCTAATAAGAACAAACTCAGAAATCTATATTCAATTGCTGGAGAGTGAATTAATAGATTTTGCAGACGATCTTTACGAAGATAGATGGATTTTTCAACAGGACAACGGCGCAATCCACACATCAAAAGCCACAAAGGCTTATTTTTCTTCAAGAAAAATACCTGTACGGGAGTGGCCGGCTATCAGTCCGGACTTGAACCCAATTGAGGACCTCTGGGGTATCCTCTCAGCCAGGATTTATAAAGGTGGGAGGCAGTTCGACTCAATTAAGCATTTAAAGTACGCTTTGCTTGCAGAATGGGAGTTAATAAGCAATGAAACTCTCCAAAATCTGGCAGATTCCATGCCGCCATGCCAAACCGCCTTGCAAAAGTCTTAGAGGCAAAAGGAAAGCAAATTAAGTATTAAAGTGGATCAAAAGTTTGAACTTAATACAATATGTTAAGAACTATATAAAATGCACATATACTTATTTCCTAAGAATGAAATACATTTGTTAAATAATCATTTTTGTTAATAAATATTGAAGTACTGTAAGGCAGTTCTTAGTTACTGGCTCTAGAGCTATAAGTAAAAAATATACTTGGCTTGAATCGTTTGGTTTAAAACAAAGGTTTTCCAAAACTGTTAATGCACATATACTTATTGCACAGAGGTAGATTTTCTTGTTAAAATTTTCATTTTTTTTAATATATTTTTTTTTTTTTGAAAAAAAAAAATTTTTTGGTCCATTTTCTCCTCCAACCGTAATTTTGCATACCTGCCAGTCAGAGAAAAATTAGGAAAAAGTTAATATCGTATTTATTTTCTATTTCAATTATAGATGAAAAGTAATAAAAAAAAAAAAGGCACACCAATTTTTTTTTTTTCCGAAGTTTGTATACCCTTGCAAATGTTTTAATACATCAGAGTTTAAGAACACCAGCATTAAAACAAACACTTTTTCTAAATAAAACCCACTTTTCGACTGATAGTTCCTATGGCAGCTATAAGATATAATCATCCGATTTTGACAAAAACTTCCAAATCTGTGTAAAAGCGTATAATATGAATAATCGCTGAAGAGAGACACGTTAACATTAGAAATAAAACAAAATTTCTCATTAAAACCCACTTTTCGACCGATAGTTTCTATGGCAGCTATAAGATATAGTCATCCGATTTTGACAAAAACTTCCAAATCTGTGTAGAAGCTTACAATATTAATAATCGCTGAAGTGAGACACGTTAACATAAAAAACAAAAAAGTTTTTCTCACAAAGACCCACTTTTCGACCGATAGTTCCTATGGCAGCTATAAGATATAGTCATCCGATCCGGTCGGTTCCGACATATTAGCAGTGTGCAGTAAAAAGAAGACTCTGTGCAAAGTTTCAGCTCGATAGCTTTAAAACTGAGAGACTAGTTTGCGTAGAAACAGACAGACAGACGGACAGACGGACAGACAGACGGACGGACAAAGCTCAATCGACTCAGCTCGTCACCCTGATCAAGAATATATTTAGTTTATAGGGTCGGAAATGAATATTTCTATGCGTTGCAAACTTCTGGGCAAAATTATAATACCCTTTGCAAGGGTATAATAAACGTTTGAATATTAGGAAAATTGACCCCCAACGGATAATCCAGACTTATTCCAATTTATATGTTATAAAAAGGTTGGGGTTTTTGGATTTTTTTTTAATTCTTGCTTTTTTGTATACTTTATTTATAATTGCTGAGTTTTTGCTCACTATTCGCCAGCAACTCAATAACTACTTCAAGTGAACCGAACCAAACCACTTTTTTCGGTTTTTGGTTCGGTTCAGCGTTTTAGGACCAAAAGAGAAGGCCAAGCTAACTTCGTGTGTGCCGAAGTTTTTATACCCTTGCAAATGGCCCAGATCATCAGAGTTTAAAACCGCTAGCATCCAAATCAAACATTTTTTTAAGTAAAAACACATTTTTAGACCGATGCACTGTGGGCCAGAAATCTCATTTTTTGGCCAAAACTCTGGCATTTCTACACCAGCCTAGCTAAGAAGCTAAAATATTTTACGAAATGTTCTTAAAAGATTGAACTCTATGTTTATAATTTAAAAAGTAAAAAAAATTTTTAAGATATTAATAAACCAAATTAAAGTTGAAAAATTTTTTCAACTTTTTTTTTTAATTTTGAAAAAAAAACCTGTGATTCGACTGGAGCCAAATTTTCCTGAGAAGTATATATAAGTATCAATTATTTTTGTGTAAAAAATTGTCCCGATCTGATAACTCGTTTATGAGTTATTAACGAAAATTGGTATTGACTTTGACTGCCCACCCCCTCAAGGATTTTCAGTCAATCTAACTGCGGTCATTTTTCTTTCCAACTATTTCACTTCCTCTATTGATTTACAAACAAATCAAAAATAAAAATTAAATTAATAAAAAAACATTTTATAATTTATATTTCAAATTACCTCCACTGCCTTTAAAAGTGTGCTACACATTTTAACCCATGCTCATTAGGATAGTTTATCTCAGTGCACATGGGCAAAATCCGAGGTATTGAAAACAAAAGCATACTTTGCGGCTGATTGCATTAGTGCATGAAAAAACATAAAAAAAATAGCTTATCAATCATTAATTATGTGCAGGACACCTTTCGGTAACATTTTGGTTAGACTGTGTTGTGCTTTTGCAATTTATTTATATTCATGTAAAACATTCGCCTGGCTAAGCACATAGTCAGATGCCTATAAAAAATTTTCATATTTATACATGGTCGCATTTGGCGATAACTAAATATATCGATAGTGATAAGTTAACTATGGAGCTGTCACTTTACTTTGGATGTGCGTCAAAATAGCAACGAATGTTTAGCAACGAATTGGAACGGTGGAATATGGAACAAAAATATTTTTTTTGTTTTTAAGTTTACTCACTAACTACTTAACTAATTGAGACAAATTAAATTGCATAATGTTAAGAAAAGCTAATTTTTCATTTGATAATCTAGGCTCTAGCCTACATTTACCAAAGACTGCATTGTATAAATACTCAAATGATAATTTTGCAAATTCTGCGGATTTTGGACCTAAGAAATTTTCGCTGGCAAGCGTCCTAAAGTTTCATCGCAATCGGATGAGCGGTTTAATTTTTTTATTTTTCGCGGTTTTTGGACCATTTTTTCAACTTGGAAACCTTCCAAGATAATTACAAAAAACCAAGGAGTTCGCACGGGACAAATATAGAAGTGGTTTTTGCGGGCGACAGTTCAAACTCCGATTTCAGCGAATCTTTAATGCGAATTTTTTAATGTGACTAATTTTAGAATGTTGTGCATTGATGACTCTTTAAAATGGTTTTGATTTTACCACAAAAAGATTTATACTTTTTTCAAAATCTCATTTTAAGCACTTTTACACGAGGCAGGCCGCACAGGACATTTTTTTCAATCATGATATTGATGCGGTTTCTGCTATCATACAAAGCAAAAACTTACAGTGAATAACAATCACATAGTCAGTCTTGGTTTCTTATGTAATCTTCATTAACTTATTGTACCCACAGAATGATTTTAGATATCAAAATTCAATGAAATCTGTAGGAACCTTTTTAAGAAAAAAAAACTAGCAGAAGGCAATAAAAATAAGAAAAATTGTGCTCACCCGACGTTGCATTCAAAAATTTTGAAATGGGTTATCAATAAATGTAAGATTGGCGTACACTAGTTTAATTTAATTGTTTCCCCAAGAAAATATGATAAAACATTGAGTTATTAAGTACTTTTAGTTTTCTGGTCTAGGTGGACCTTTCGGTGGAAAATAAAATTTTAAAAGTAAAAAAATACGCGCTCAAGAAAAATATTTTACAACGAAAACAGTAAATTTATTTGTGTAATTTAGTTGTTTTTCTGGTATCGTTTTGTAGATAAATCTCATACATGTAAATAATACTTAAAAACAACAATCCTTGACAGCCTTTTCCAATGTTGCATGACGACTAGGGCGATATTTTGACCCAAAAATTCACTTTTTCGTTTTTAACCTAAGTTTTCCGCCATTATTTTTAAGATTGGTTCTTATTTCATATCAAATGCGTCTTTATCTAATTACACAAGCTTACAAAAAAGGACATCTTTTGCAACAGAGAAGATATAAGGCTTTCCATATCTATTTTTTGTCGCTGAATTCAAATAAATTGTTTGATTTCCCCCAGCAAATCAGGCTTACGAGATATTTGACTAAGAGAGTGCTTAGAGAGAATTCTTTACATTTGTTGGGTCACATTCAGGGTCCTATTCCAACCATATTTGTTTTAGTGTAAGCTGCATTAAATGAAGTTACATTAAAACTAGTCACGAACTTTTTGTTTTGCTCATAAGATAAAAATTTTTGGATTTTAAGATGGAAAATATGGTTATTTTTAATAATATGTGTTTTTCCCCAAACTTAAATCATTCTGAAAAAGTGCCATCTGATATTGAAAGTATCACAAACGAGAGCGTAAGCTAAAGTCGGCTCTAACCGACTTCGATATACCCGTTACTCATGAAAAAACATGTTTAACAGTGTCCCCGCGTTCCTTAGTGTGACCATCCAAAAAGTATGCAACATTTTTTAGGGTGGTAGCGTTGAGTGCTTGGTTCACTTTTTTGCTTATAACTTGAGAACCGTTCATCCGATCTTTATCATTCTTTCGGCAAATCGATTCGTTTTGCTAATTACTAACTATGGTACGAATCCTGTATCTTTAAAACTGTAGGAGATATAACTATTTTCCAAATTGGGGGGCGGGAGGGGGCGTGGCCAAAATTTGAAACAAACTTGATCTGCGTGCAGATAAAAGAAGCATTTGTTCCATACATGTCAAACCTCTATCTCTTACCATCTCTGAGATCTAGGTGTTCATACAGACGGACGGACGGACGGACGGACAGACGGACAAGGCTAAATCGACTCGGCTGTTGATGCTGATTAAGAATATATATACTTTTTATGGTCGGAAACGATTCCTTCTGCCTGTTACATACATTTGCACGACTTTAGTATACCCTTTTTAGTCTACGAGTAACGGGTACAAAAATAGTTGGTTGTATCATTGCGCTTTTAATTGTTATAGCTCAAACACTATAAATATTTACGTCACTTTTTTACATTTTTTCAACATTATTAACCTTCTAAATGTGTTTAAATTAAAAAAAAGCAGACTAAAAAAATTTGTTAATGTCCACTCTTTTGTTTCACAATAACTACTTTGTTATTTTTAAACCTAAAAAATGATAATGGTAAATATTGTGCAAAATTCAATTTTTATACTCTGTACCGAAGGTACATAGAGTATATTAAGTTTGTGCAAAAGTATGTAACATGGAGAAGGAATCATTTCCGACCCTATAAAGTATATATATTCTTGATCAGCATCAACAGCCGAGTCGATATAGCCATGTCCGTCTGTCCGTCTGTCCGTCCGTCCGTCTGTCCGTCTGTCCGTCCGTCTGTCCGTCCGTATGAACAAACAGATCTCAGAGATGGTAAGAGATAGAGGTTTGACATGTATGGGACAAATGCTTCTTATACTTGCAGGCAGATCAAGTTTATTTTCAATTTTTGCCACGCCCCCTCCCGCCCCCGCAATTTTGAAAAAACGTCATATCTCCCACAGTTTTGTAGATAGATGATTCTCACCTTCCAGAGTTAGTTAGTCATTAGCAAAATGTATCGATTTGCCGAAGAAATGATAAAGATCGGATGAGCGGTTCTCGAGTTATGAGCAAATAAGTGAATCCTCCCTCCCGCCACCCACCACCCACCCTTTCACAACCAAAGTCGCACAATCTTAGAGAGAGAGAGAGAGGAAAGTGAGAGAGAGAGAGAGAAAGTGGAGAGAGGTACAGAGTATGTTATAGTCGGGCTTGACCGACTTTCTCACTTGTTTTTTTTTAATTTTTTGGGCTATAACTTTTAAAAGCGCTATGATATCGAAAAACTGAAAGTACGTTAAATAAGACGAGACAAGGGACTAATAAATTGTTGTTTCAGATTTTTTTGTTATCAGAAAATTTTTTTCCAAAAATAATCACATTATAATATTAAAATATAAAAATTTCTATGTGTTCGGTCCCAAGGGGCTATGTGGGGAACTCTGCTTTACAATATTGGAGCATTAGAAAAGCTTAGGAAATATAGAGACAGCAAGACCTCATCAACTCATGAGTGCGATTGAAAAACTTTTGTGGATTTCATGATTTATTTTTTGTTTGTGAGATTTAATCGAAAATTTCTTGATATTCTGGCTCTAGAGGGTTTGATTCCAGCACATCGCACCAAGCACACAGTTCAAAAAATTGTAGAAGCTGCAAAAATTTATGTGGGGGACTTGAAGCTGACAAATGAATTTATTATGTGGCAAATGAGTTGTGAGAACTCAGAGTTTAAAAAGCCCAGACTGCACTCGAGGTACTACAGCTCATGAAATCGAAGAAATTCAATAATTTTTTCCCGAACGTTGCAATATTATTGCAATTGTTTTCTACGATCCCTGTCACCTCATCAACAGTTGAACGGACTTTTTCTCTGCTGAAAAGATTGAAAACTTATCTTCGTCGCGATAAGCTTGAGGACAGACTCAGCAGGTTAGCTCTGGAAAACGTTCACAAAGATTTTTTAACTTCAACTTACGATATATTTGACATGTTTTGCCAAGCCAAATCTCATCGTCATGCAAGGGAGTGGTCAGCTTTCCGATATTATATTTCTTTATTATTTTTCAACATTAAATAACACAGGTTTACAAAAAATTTTGGCAAATTTTCGCAACAGTGAAGATAGAAAAGTTTTAATATGTATTTTTGGTCGCTGAGTTTTAATTTATTGTTCGTTTTCCCCCCGCAATTAAGGTTTTCCGAGTTTAGCGAGGTTTCATTACATTTGTTGGTCCTGTGTTCACATTTTAGGACACTTCCTATTTCAACCAACTTTATTTAATGTAACACACTTAGTAATTTACACCGAATGCATGCCAAAGTCACTCTTCACTGTGTGTTAGAAAGTCACTTTTTTGCGTTCTCTTCTTGGTGAACCCTAATGTAAGTAGCAACTCAGCGAATGTGTACACCAATGCATGTTGGTTCTCAACTGTTGCCACGCCTAAAATGACGTCTAATCAAAATTAATTCAAATGTTCAATTCGATTTTTAACGATCGGTCTTCAATGATTTTTGGAACAATCCAAATAATTGAACTATTTCTGAAATCCTTGATTACTAAAATGGCTCTTTCCATATATTTGGTGAATTAATATATAATATTTCGGCTCTGAGGGGGGGGCTTCAGCCCCTATAGCCACCCCCTGGATCCGCTACTGCCCTCCTCCTCCATTAGCAAATGGTGTTGTGGTGCTGCCAGGAAAAGGAAGCGGAACGAGAAGAGTGTCGCTTCTGTGCAGCAGCAAGCCAGCGAAGAAAACAGCAGCAACAAGAACTGCAACAACAAGGACAGCAACAACAAGGACAGCAACAGCAAGAAGCTGGCCGAGTCCAGCCCCTTGAAGGAGTCGGTCAAGCAAGCTACGCATGTCATTAATGCCATTAATCTGGACGGCGATGTGGACGGCGATCATGACGGCGATCTGGTCAACGCCGACCAATAACATACACACATCTATATATATAAAAGCGTTCAACCTGACTGACTGACTGACTGACTGACTGGTGACCGTCGCACAGCCCAAACCATAAAAGATAGAAAGATGAGATTTTCACAGTAGTTTTATCTTATGCTGAAAGTGAGTACTAAGAACGGATTTTGGAAAATTCTATCGGGAAATGTGGAAAATTCGCGGAAAACTGTTGTATGAAACTTTTTTGTTTTTCATCCGATCAAGTTCAAACTTATTTTCAAAGATCTATATGAAAATTCAACAACAACTGCATACCAATCTTCCGGAAAATTCACCCCCCCTGGGTGGAAAGTGGGTGGTCAAGGTTGTATGGGCGAAACTACAGTTGCCAGCGATTTGCTCCAAACTCATTTTCAAAGTTACACATAATAAAATATAGGAAACGTAACTTTAAAATATTGGAAAATCTATCCATGAAGTCGGAAAATTCACGGAAAACTGTTGTATGAAACTTTTTTTGTTTATTATCCGATCAGATTCAAACTCATTTTCAAAGATCTATATAAAAATTCAACAATAACTGTGTACTAATTTTCAGGAAAATCCCACCCGGAAAAGTCGGAAAAGGGTCGGTAAAGTTTGTATGGTAAAAATTTTTTTTCATCCGATTGACTTGAAACTTGGTTTGCAAGAATAGTACGAACAATAATTCGACACATATTTTCGCGATATTGGAAAACCCGCCCACGAGGAAAATGGCCGGAAAATTCTGCATGCAAAAAACTATTTTTCATCCGATTGACTTCAAACTCGGTTTGTTAGGATAGAATACGAAATAGTTTGAAATGTGATTTTCCGAAGTGGGAAAATTCGACTTGACGGTCGGAAAATTGCCGGAAAATTCTGCATGAAAAAAACTATTTATCATCCGATTGGCTTGAAACTCGGTTTGAAAGGACAGAATACGAAATAATTAAAAATGTGATTTTTCAATGTCGGAAAATCCGCCCCCAGCCGTGAAAATGCCCGGAAAATTCTACATGCAAAAGAATTATTTTTTATCCGATTGACCTGAAAAAGGAAAATTCATTAGTGTTTTCATTTGGGATGTGGGTGGGATGTGGGCGGGAAGTGTGTAGGATATGGGTGGAATGTAGGTGGGAAGAGTATGGGATGGGGGCGGGAAGTGAGAGGGATGTGGGAGGGATGTGGGTGGGATGTGGAAGGGATGTAGGTGGTAGGGATGTGGGAGGGATGTGGGTGGGATGTGGGCGGGAAGTGGGAGGGATGTGGGTGGAATGTGGGTGGGATGTTGGTGGGATGTGGGCGGGTTGTGGGCGGAAAGTGGGTGGGAAATGAGTGGGAATTGGGGGAAATTGGGTGTAAAGTAGGTGGGATGTGGGTGGACTGTAGGTGGGAAGTGGATAGGATGTGGATGGGATGTGGGCGGAAAGTTTGAGGGATGTGGGAGGGATGCGGATGGAATGTGGGCCGGAAGTTTGAGGGATGTGGGTGGGATGTGGGCGGGAAGAGGGAGGGATGTGGGAGGGATGTGGGTGGGATGTGGAAGGGATGTAGGTGGAGGGATGTGGGAGGGATGTGGAAGGGATGTGGGCGGGATGTGGGCGGGAAATGGGAGGGATGTGGATGGAATGTGGAAGGGATGTGGGCGGGATGTGGGCGGGATGTGGGCGGGAAGTGGGAGGGATGTGGATGGAATGTGGAAGGGATGTGGGCGGGAAGTGGGAGGGATGTGGGTGGAATGTGGGTGGGATGTTGGTGGGATGTGGGCGGGTTGTGGGCGGAAAGTGGGTGGGAAATGAGTGGGAAGTGGGATGCGGATGGGATGTGGGCCGGAAGTTTAAGGGATGTGGGTGGGATGTGGGGGGGAAGAGGGAGGGATGTGGGAGGGATGTGGGTGGGATGTGGAAGTGATGTGGGCGGGATGTGGGCGGAAAGTGGGTGGGAAGTGAGTGGGAACTGGGGGAATTGGGTGGAGAGTGGGTGGGAGGGATGGGGTGGGGTTCGATTTCTGGGTTCTGCGGTGTATTATTATATCTAATATTGTTTGGTTCTATACTGTTGAAAGCGCAGCGAAGCGCGTCGGGTTATTTGCTAGTATACATATAATAATTTCAATATTAGTACACACACACGCACATTTCCATACATATATTTTATGCTAAGTTTTCCATATATATATTTAAGGCTTAGTATAAGTTCACACTGTTCGATACCTACTATAAGTTTTGTTTTAGTTGAGTATTATTTTTTATTGTTTTAGAGAAACAGAAAAAGAACGAATTTATAATTTCTTCACCCCGCCGCCCTGACAGGGGATCGAAATCGGGACCACCTGCACGTCACAAATTGGCATGGCATCTTACCGCACTAAGCTATCAGGCATGTGGTTGGACACGTCGCTGTGAGCCAACTTATACATTTCTTTACGTTGCTTGAAGTTTCGATTTGAACTCTATCTGTCTCTTTCATTTTCGCGTTTTCTATACATTCCTTTTCCAAATAAAATATTCGATTAATCTTTTCTAATGTTTTGACAAATTGATATTATTTTCGGTTAAAATGAAACGTTATTGCTTAAAAATAATATGAAAAAAATTATATTTGTAAGAATATCAAATTAACCAGCCCATATCAAATTGATATTGACCTGTTTTTTTCTGTATAGCATTTGATTTGATTTTCATAATCGATTTAAGGACTTCACATTGATTAGCACACATAAAACTAAATCTATTATCACAGGTTTTATAAGGTTGACTGTTCATTCAGGTACGTGTTATTTTTTACATCAGGTACGTGAGATTTAGCAAATATACTATTTAGTTCGTTAGTGTTAGCGTCAATGCTATGATGGCATTCGGTCTTGCCAGCACCAAGATCTTTTAAAAGTGACCATGTTTTTGTACTTCTTCCTGTATTTTTAAACTTATTACAATAATAATCTTTCTTAGAAGAGTTAATGAGGGGAGTCACTGTTTTTCTTAATAATTTTAAGTTACTATAGTGCTGTTGTGTCTTGAAGTGCTTCCATTTGGCGTATGCTTTGTCACGAAATCCAATATATTTTTCAATTTTATTGTTAAACCAGGGTTTTGGTTTATGAAAAATTAATTTACGTCGAAGTGGTACACACAAAAAAAAAATTGTACATTTAACATTTTTGGTTTTTGACTACAAATTTATGATTTTTCTTGTTGACTTTACCAATCAAGACAAAAGTCATTTAAAATTAACTGTGTTCCTTTGATTTCAAAAGGCCAAAACATTTGATTTTTTCTTCGCAAATTTCGTATGCGCTGTTTATATGGTCATTGTGTGGTATTAGATCTTGAGAATTGCAAGCAGGCAATTATACAAACATTTTCTACACACATGTGAATCCCCTTCACTACAAGTAAGCTTTTAGTTGCCCCGACTCAAACGCGCGGCGTGGCCTAGTCGTCTAGAACGTCAGTCACATCGAATCTTCAGTGCAAGGGAACCGAGTTCGAATCCTCACAGAGTAAGTAAAAGTTTTTTCAATTAATAAAAATATAAGTTAATTTAATTCGATGTTTTTTTGGAATTACAAAATTATTGAAACAACCAGCAGGAGCGCAGCAGCAGTGCACATTAATTTGATTTTTTTCCCTACATACAAAAATTAAAAGTGCAGACATTTTGTTATTAAGCTAGGTACTGAGACACTCGAAATTTTGTCGGAGCTGAAATTGTTTGATAATTTCACGAGCCGCTCCAACAATTTAGTGTGACCAGGCAACAGCAAATAATTCAGCCGTTGTTTGTTTAAGAAATTGGCGGGCTATTTCAAACAAATAAAAAGATTATAAAATTGATGATAAAAGTCACCAAGGGAAATTCTGAGGTCATAGGCAATGGCATGGTCAATTCATAAATGCATTTTGTGTGGTTGGAGGTAAAAGCAGTGTCCTTTATTATTGTATTGGCAGATCTTGACCACTGAGAAATACTGCTGTTAGAGGAAAAATTCATAGCCACAACCAGCTGCATGGACTGGAGGATCATACTCGCCGTAGGTATGTGAACACATAGGTAGCAACAGGAGCGGCGGGAGCAACGGAAACTAACACAGTAAGCCGGAGGAAACATTACTACGGAGATTGCAATAGTTTAGGGCTGATTGGCCGTGGGCTGTGGAGGCTATTTAGGTTGGGACTTGGGTGGTGTGCATACATTGTGCAATTGCCACACCAACCATATCAACGGGAGAGCCTCCGAAAAAGCTTCTTCGACACAATTGATGCAGCTGCCAGTATCGGAATGCATATTATTGGCCAGATGTCATAAAAATGGTTGCGCCTCGCTCACTTTGATCAGCTTCACTTGTTTGTCCACCTCGCAGCTCTCCAAATAATTGTATTTTTGTTTTTAAGTATTATTTGCTTTAAAATTTTTCATTGCGTGCTCCATTTTCAAAGGTACCTCTGACAATTATCAAGCAAGTTTCATAATTTCATGACCCCCTTCGACAATTAATCAGCTGTTTTCAAGAAATCGAGTTGGCAAGTCCATGTTTATTGTCTAAGCGAATTGTTGGTGTTTTAGTACTCGCTCAGAATATGCGCTCTGACAATTTTCGCGAGCGGATCTCCTGAGCTATGTAATTAGATTGGCTCCGACAAAATTTCGAGTGTCTAAGTACCTAGCTTTAAGTGGAAAAACTTTTAGGCGAAAATCAAAGACGTAAATTGGTGAATTTACCAATGAAAAATGTTACATTTACCAACGTTTTTTTTTTTGTGTGTACAATATTATAAAGTGAGACTATATTATCGGTAGGAAATCGGTTAGTGTGCTAGACTGCTGGGCGGGAACTTTAGAAACTAGCTTTTACATATACGGTCACCTTCACCCAGCTATTGGCGCCAGCTGTGAAGTAATCTAGCCATGAAAAAGCAAATTCTCAAACTTTCTCTTGTGCTAACAATTTAAGACACATACACGCCAAGAGATTGTGACAAGCTTGACTTGGCCCCGTTGGAGGAGCTGTATAGCCAATTTTACATTTACAATAGGCGGCAATGGTAAACGAGTAAATACTGTAAAGGAAAGAATGATGAAAAAATCGAGATATAACAAAAATTTGCATTTCAGTTTTATAAGTATCATAAAGACGCGTAAACCGGCAAATAAAAAGGAGAAGTAGATCAAGTGACCAAGAAAATCAAAGAACCGAAGATAATCGTAAAGATTGGATAGATAGCAATTGAAGACTCGTATTTAAGAAGTGTAGACTAAAAACCGCGAATTTTGTCAAATTTTCATTTGAGTATTTATGAAATCGCAAGCGTTAATAAATAAGAGGCGCAGATTGAACAGTCCAAAAATTTGCCAATTTTTCGTATGTCCTATGATTAGTATGAAGATTTGATGGATGGCAATGTATACGGGTAAATATGAGGAGTGGATGGAACGGCTCAAGAAATATTGGACAATTTTTACATTTTGCATAAGGTAAGGTAAAGGTAAAATTGGCTATACGGTTCCTCCAACGGGGCCAAGCCAAGCCAATCTCTTGGCGTGTGTGCTTTAAATTTTTCGCACAAGAGAAAGGGACCTACAGTTTAACGCCGGATCCGAACGGCAAAGTTTGAGAAATTGCTTCTTCATGGCTAGTTACTTCACAGCTGGCGCCAATAGCTGGGTGAAGGTGACCGTATGTGTAAATGCTAGTTTCTAAAGAAAGAAAAAACTTTTATTATTAGATGTTCAGAGGCGGGATCGAACCCACGACCTCCCGCCCAGCAGTCCAGCACACTAACCACTGGGCCACAGACGGCCACTTTTGCATAAGAGCTAAGATTATTATGAAGAGCAGCAGCTAGGAGGAGTACATGAACGCCTTGAGAGGCTTGAACTGGAAAATATGGCCCTTTGGCAGGAAATGAAGATTTTAAAGGCAGATAAACAGGAAGGGAAAAAAGAACTACAACGATTATCAGCTCATGGAAGAAGGAAGAATGTTATATTCAAAAACAAACAATCCTTCAGCAGCAGTAAGAGTGATCTGCAAAGAAAAACCTAAAATACCACACGTCAAAATATTAGAAGCTCGAATACTGCTCGAGAAAAACAGCAAAATTAATGTGTTAGCAGAGATGGAGTCAGCAGAAATGGCTAAACAAGTTTTCGCTAGTACCAGAAACCTGGCAGGGACAGCCATTTATGTCGAAAAGGATCTGAGCTACGCCCATCAAGAAGAGAAAGGCGCCCTTCTACAACTAAAGAGACAACTTCTGGCACTAGACAACACCCAAAAAGTCCTTGTGAGAAATGCTAGCATCCTCGTGGGAACAAAGTGGATGGCGTATGATAACAACAAAATTCTCGTTTCGGATGGCCAACCTGCAGACAGCGTTCTGAAAACCATTTACGGATCCTCGCTGAACATAAACGATATCCAATATGCTTCTCTTTTAGATAAGAAGTCCCAACCAAAAAACTAAATTATACGATTATAAATACACACTCCAAAATAGCATAAAGTAACACTATCGCAAAATCAACCCCCCCTATTGATAAATTTAAAATATTGTCCTATAATGTAGCAGGGTTAAATTCATTAATGAGCATGATATGTTTTTCCTGTCGGAGACTTTTCTTGAGCATCCACTCAACCTCATCGAAACAAAGCTCAAAGACTTTAAGCTTCATTGGGCACCGGCGATCAAAATACATCGACGAGGAAGAGCAAGTGGAGGTTCTCTATTCGGAATCAAAAAACACGTGCACACTGGTATGCGCGCAACCTTCACCACATCCTTACAACAAACTACTGTCGAGATTCAGCATAAAAATAATGATTAATCATATATCGTTCCTTTATACATCAATTGCAACAACTGGATTTCGGACATGGCAAAGCTAAAGGATCTATTGGAAATTCTGTCAAATAACAATGTAATGTATCTCCACTGACTGATTGGCAATCATCGCACAGCCTAAACGGTAAGAGATAGAAAGCTGAAATTTGGACAGGAGTTCTGTTAGTGGTGAAAGTGCGTACTAAGACGGGGTTTTGAAAAATTCCACCCGGAAAAGTCGGAAAAGCGTCGGAAAAGTTTGTATGGGAAAAATGTTATTTTTCCGATGGGCTTGAAACTCGGTTTGTAAAGATAGAATACGAAATAGTTTGAAATGTGATTTTCTGAGGATGGAAAATTTTACTTGACGGTCGGAAAATTACCGGAAAATTCTGCATACAAAATAAACTATTTTTCATCCGATTGGGTTGAAATTCGGTTTGAAAGGACAGAATACGAAATAATATGAAATGTGATTTTCCGATTTTGGACATTCGGCCCCCTAGGAAAATGGCCGGAAAATTCTGCATGAAAAAAATTATTCTTCATCCGATTGGCTTCAAACTCGGTTTGTAAGGATGGAATACGAAAGAGTTTGAAATGTGAATTTCTGAAGATGGAAAATTTAACCTGACGGTCGGAAAATTGCCGGAAAATTCTGCATGAAGAAACTATTTTTCATCCGATTGGCTTGAAACTCGGTTTGTAAGGACAGAATACGAAATAATAAAAATGTGATATTTCAATGTCGGAAAATCTGCCCCCGGGCGTGAAAATGGACTGAAAATTCAACATGCGATAAAACTATTTTTCATCCGATTGACTTGAAACTCGGTTTGTGAGGTAAAAATGAGAATTTATTTGTGTTTTCATTTTTCGATGTTGGATATACCGCCGGTGCCCACTGGGAAGTGGTTGGGAAGTGGATGGGATGTGGGTGGTATTTTGTTTTGGAAGTGTGTAGAATGTGGCGGGAACTGGGAGGGTTGTGGGTGGAATGTGGGAGGTATGTGGGTTGGATGTAGATGGAAAGTGGGTGGGAAATGGGTGGGATGTGGGCGGGAAGTGGGCGGGAAATGGGTGGTATGTGGGTGGAGTGTGGGTGGTAAGTGGCATGGGATGTAGATGGTATATGGGTGAGATGTGGAAAGGATGTGGGCGGGAAGAGGGGGTGATGTGGGTGGGAAGTGGGCAGGAAGGGGGTGGTAAGTGAGTGGCAAGTTGGTGGAATGTAGGTTGTAAGTGGGTGGGTTGTAGATGGAAAGTGTGTTGGATGAGGGCTGGAAGTGGGTGGAATGTGGGTAGAAGTGGGTGTGCATTATTTCTATATTGTTGAAGGCGCAGCAAAGCGCGACGGGTTATTTGCTAGTCTCTATAAATATAAAAGAGAGTGTCCTGACTGACTGACTGACTGACTGATTGGCAATCATCGCACAGCCCAAACGGTAAGAGATAGAAAGCTGACAGGAGTTTCTGTTAGTGGTAAAAGTGCGTACTAAGACGGGGTTTTGGAAAATTCCACCCGGAAAAGTCGGAAAAGCGTTGGAAAAGTTTGTATGGGAAAAATTTTATTTTTCATCCGATTGACTTGAAACTTGGTTTGTAAGCATAGTACTCGAAATAATTTGACACGTGTTTTGCCGATTTTGGAAAATCCGCCCTCAAGGAAAATGGGCGGAAAATTCTGCATGAAAAAAACTATTTTTCATCCGATTGGCTTCAAACTCGGTTTGTAAGGGCGGAATACGAAATAGTTTTCAATGTGATTTTCTGATGTTGGAAAATTTGACCCAACGATCGGAAAATTCCCGGAAAACTCAGCATGAATTAAAATATTTTTCATCCGATTGGCTTGAAACTCGGTTTGTATGGATAGAATGCGAAATAATTGGAAATGTGATATTTTAATGTCGGAAAATCCACCTAGGCGTGAAAATGCCCGAAAAATTCTACATGAGAAATAGCTATTTTTAATCCGATTTCCTTGAAACTTGGTTTGTAAGGTCAAAATGAGAATTCATTTGTGTTTTCATTTTCCGATGTTGGAAATACCGCCGGGATGCCCGCTGGGAAGTGGGCGGGAAGTGGGTAGGATGTGGGTGTGATGTAGGTGGGAAGTGGATGGGATGTGGGCGGGATGTGGGTGGGATATGGGCGGGAAGTGGACGGGAGGTGGGACGGATGTGGGTGGGAATTGGATGTAGAGTGGGTGGGATGGGGGTGGGAGTTGGAGGGAAAACCCATCAGTCAAGTTCGATTGGTGGGTTCAACGGGGTATTATTATATCTAATATTGTTTAGTTCTAAATTTACATTGTTTCGGTGAAACTCCCATTTTTGCTATTTATAATAAATCGTATAATCTTGCTCTTAATTTAAAAAAATGTGGAAAGTAGTTAGACCCTTGTTACCTTAATCGAACTACATTTACGGGTTTTTGGTATCATCGCGCTTTTAGACGTTATGGTCCATCTCTATAAATATTATATAAACGAGAGCGTAAGTTAAAGTCGACTCTAACCGACTTCGATATACCCGTTACTCATGAAAAAACATGTTTAACAGTGTTCCCGCGTTCCTTAGTGTGACCATCCGAAAAGTATACAACATTTTTTTAGGGTGTGAGGGATAGCTTTGATCACTTTTTTGCAAATGCGGCAAATCAATTCATTTTGCTAATTACTAACTATCTGTAGAAGGTACGAATCGTCTATCTTTAAAACTGTATGAGATATAACGTTTTTTCCAAATTGCGGGGGCGGGAGGGGGCGTGGCCAAAATTTGAAACAAACTTGATCTGCGTGCAGATAAAAGAAGCATTTGTCCCATACATGTCAAGCCTCTATCTCTTACCATCTCTGAGATCTAGGGCGAAGGACGGACGGACGGAAGGACGGACGGACGGACAGACGGACAAGGCTAAATCGACTCGGCTGTTGATGCTGATCAAGAATATATATACTTTATATGGTCGGAAATTATTCCTTCTGCCTGTTACATACATTTGCACGACTTTAGTATACCCTTTTTACTCTACGAGTAACGGGTATAAAGAGAGTGTCCTGACTGACTGACTGATTCACTGACTGATTGGCAATCATCGCACAGTCTAAACGGTAAGAGATAGAAAGCTGAAATTTGGACAGGAGTTTCTGTTAGTGGTGAAAGTGCGTACTAAGACGGGGATTTGGAAAATTCCACCCGGAAAAGTCGGAAAAGCGTTGGAAAAGTTTGTATGAGAAAAATTTTATTTTTCATCCGATTGACTTGAAATTTGGTTTATAAGCATAGTACACGAAATAATTCGACACGTGTTTTCCCGATTTTGGAAAATCCGCCCACGAGGAAAATGGCCGGAAAATTCAGCAAGCAAAAATTTATTTTTCATCCGATTAGCTTGAAACTCGGTTTGTAAGGACAGAGTACGAAATAATTAAAAATTGTGATATTTCAATGTCGGAAAATCTGCCCCAGGCGTGAAAACAGCCGGAAAATTTAACATGCAAAATAACTATTTTGCATCCGATTGACTTGAAACTCGGTTTGTACGGTCAAAATGAAAATTCATTTGTGATTTAATTTTCCTTTGTTGAAAATAACGCCGGGATGCCCACTGGGAAGTGAATGTGATGTGGGTGGGATGTGAGTGGAATGTGGGTGGTTTGTTGTTTTGAAGGTAAGTGGAAAGTGGGTGGTAAGTTGTTGTGAAGTGGGTGGAATATGGCGGGAAGTGGGTGGGATGCGGGAGGAATGTGGGTGGGATGTGGGTGGCATGCAGATGCGAGGTGGGTTGGATGTAGGCGGGATGTGGGCGGAAAGTGGGTGGGAAGTAAGTGGGAACTGGGGAAAATTGGGTGTAAAGTGGGTGGAAAGTGGGTGGACTGTAGGTGGGAAGTGGATGGGATGTGGTTTTGATGTGGGCGGGAAGTGGGAGGGATGTGGGCTGGAAGTTGGCGGGAAGCGGGTGGGATGCGGGTGGGATGTGGGCGGGAAGTGGGCGGGATGTGGGAGGAAAGTGGGTGGAAAGTAGTGTTGTCGAATATTTCAAAAATATCTATATCGATATTTTTGGCGATATTGAAAAAGTATCATTTCGATATAAATATTTTGGTGTCAAAAACATCGATATTATCGATATTTTCGATATTTTTCAATAAAAGCCCGGATCTTAACAATGAACAGGTCTATTGAGGTAAATTAGGCGTCATTTGACGCGTAATAAGAACTGCAATATGACTGCGCAAAAAAATATAGATTTAATCTATATATCTTAAATTAACAAAAGATATTTATTTTTTATTTCATATACAACATAAGAAGTTCTGAAAACTTATTTATGAATTTAAATTTATGGAACGAATGCAGTGTTTACTTTTTTTATTCATCAGCTTTCAAAGTAGAGCATTCGAACTACAAAGCATAAAAAAAACTTATTCAGTTAATTCTTCGAAACTTAAAAATTTCTGATTTTACCAATAATCGTTAGACAAAGATTTTAGGAAGACACGTTGAGTTATGTGGTCATCGGTCATTCGGCATCTGGTGTCAGAAACCACACTTTTTATAGCCGATGCCAATCGTTCCGATGGCACGCAGCTTTCCGATGTAATAAGACAATGCCAAGTCAGAAAGCACTGGCAAAAAATATTCGATGTCCGATATATCGCCTCCCAAAAATATTCGATAATGATATTCTTAATTTTGGGCAAAAATATCGATATTTCGATATATCGATAATATTTTCGACAACCCTAGTGGAAAGTGAGTGGGAACTGGGGAAAATTGGGTGTAAAGCGGGTGGGATGTGGGTGGACTGTAGGTGCGAAGTGGATGGGATGTTGATGGGATGTGAGCGGGAAGTGAGAGGGATGTGGATGGGATGTGGGCGGGATGTGGGTGGCATGTGGGTGAGATGTGGGTGGGAGTGGGTGGGATTTGGGCGGTAACTGGGTGGAATTTGATGCAGAGTGGATGGGAGGGATGGGGGTGGGAGTTAGAGGGAAAACCCATCAGCAAAGAGCATACTGTTAAAGGCGCAGCGAAGCGCGTCGGGTTATTTGCTAGTCTATATATATATATAAATGGTGACAGACTGATATATTATCAAGCCAGAAGCTAAACGGCTTATCGTACAGTTCTGATTTTTGGCATTGACCTTCGTTTAGTTGAGCAGGCGCGCACTAAGAAAGAAAATTTGGAAAATTACACCCGGAAAAGTCGGAAAAGCGTCGGCAAAGTTTGTATGGAAATAATGTTATTTTTCATCCGATTGACTTAAAACTTGGTTTGTAAGCATAGTACGCAAAATAATTCGACACTTGTTTTCCCGATTTTGTAAAATACGCCCACGAGGAAAATGGCCGGAAAATTGGCAAAAAATTATCCGATTGCCTTGAAATTCGGTTTGTAAGGATAGAATACGAAATAGTTTGAAATGTGATTTTCCGAAGTTGCAAAATTTGACCTGACGGTCGGAAAATTCTGCATGAAAAAAGCTATTTTGCATCCGATTGGCTTGAAACTCGGTTTGTAAGGACAGAATCATAGCTCGTAAATAACTCTCAAACAAATGTTCGATTTGCTCTGCTCACGTCACTGACCGAAAAAACAAAAACAAAACGGGCTCTGGCTTCCCTTAACCGAATTTAAGCAGCAATTTCGCTCACTGCTCGGTGGCCGTGGTTGAACACACAGCACTGATCGGTCTGAGAGCAACCCCATACCAGGCCCAAGGCAGTCAATCGCTCATATATTTAATATTTGAAATCAATATAAATCATTTAATTTCGCAAGCAGAATTAAATGATTTAATCAGAGACTTGCAGTTGTCAAAGCAAAAGGCGGTATTGCTGTCCTCGCGCTTGCGGCAATGGAAAGTTCTTAAGAAGGTAGTTAAAATTACAAATTAAAGGGACAGAAATAAATACTTGTTGCCCTATTTTTCGAAATAAAATAAATTGTGCTTTTGCAATCATTTTTACGGCTTGTTCGCAGAAATGAAACAAGAATGCAGCAACGAAGAGTGGCGCCTCTTCATAGACAGCTCGAAGTATAGCTTAAAAGCAGTCTTATTGCATAATGGCAATTAGCACATGACACAAAGGAAAACTACGGAACGATGTCCAAGATTTTAAACAACATCCAATACAATAAACGCGTCTGGAAAATTTGTGGAGATCTTAAGGTACTAAGTAGCTATAATTAAGAATATGACTTTGATGTACTTTAATCTTTTATTCCAAGTGATTGGCTTGTTAACTGGTATGCAGTCCGGCTACACAAAATACTGCTGTTTTGATGGGGGTGGGATGTGGGGTGGAAGGGGGGTGGGATGTGGGCGGAAATAGGTATTGTTGTTGCCCCACCGAAAAGTGAGGGGGGGGATGTGAGAGATAATAAAAAAAAAAGATCAACCACCCCCAAAAAAAAAACAACCCAAAAAAAATTAGGTGTTAACAAATTTGTTTTTTTTTCAAGAAAATATATTTTCTCTTCATCCCCATATTTTTAACCTTTTGAAAAAATTTTTAAAAACATTACCCCAAAGGGCGGGGTTTTCAGAGTCTTTTTGTATTTTTCCAAAATTTTTTTTATAATTTTCGTTTAAACCCATAAAAAAGTTCCCCTTGACTTAGTTTCTGATTTGAACTATCTATGAACTTCTACTCATAGCTCACAAAATTATTGATTCATTAAATTATAGCTCATGACATGAGCCATGAGCTGTTTGATCTGTTTGAAATGATTCAGCTCAGATCAGCTCAACAAAGCAACTAGATCAATCATGCTCAACTCAAATAGCTCAAAGGGTTCAATGAATAGCTCAGAGCCTAATTGTCATTCATTTCTGAGCCAATTTAAACAAAATTAATTTTCTTCAATTTCGTTGTTAATTCAAAAATTATTGAAAAGAAATGGAGCAAAATTATGAAATTGCACTGGACCAATCAGTAAGTATATCAGGGGTGCCACAGAATTCACTAGCGATTTGCCAAATCGCTCGAATATTTTCGCCATGCCACAGAACTTTAGCGTCTTGACAAACCCTTTCGAACTTGACTGCGTAGGGTAGACACCCCGCAAGTGCAAATTAGATTAAGGCTTTAAATGCAATTTTTATTAATATTTTGAAATGTACGCTATTTGGTTAGTTCTTTTTTAAACAAAACAAACTTAATTTTCTTTAACTGAGTTAAATATTTGTTATTTCCCACACAAAAAGTCAAATTTGGCGCCCGCCAAAATAAAAATGATACCTTGCAACTCTAGCTCTTGCGGTTCGAGAGAACGGCGAACGAAATGTAAGCTAAAGATTTGCTTTAATTAAATAAATGCCTCTGGCACGATAGATGGCAATCGACTCTTAAGGGAAGAAGCAAATCCGTAAGGAGACGCTAGAGTGCACTCGTCTTTGATCCGCATCTGCAAAATAATTATGAGGAAATTCATGTCACAAGAGCATACACAAAATAACACCATAATCAATCCCACAACTGGAAATGGTGCATTTGACGACTTCGTACGATCTTTTTCACACGAAACTGAAGAGGACATAATTAATCGGGAAACAAAAGCATATTCGAGCAGTATGAGCAGATTTAGTGAAGACATTGATCCGTTAAAATGGTGGGAAAACCATAAAGACCAGTTTCCCCTTCTGTACAAAGCTAGCTGCAAAGTTTTGGCCACTCCTGCAAGCAGTGCCTCATCAGAGAGAGCCTTTTTTCAAGCCGGAAAGAGAAAAGGTCCGCAATTACATCGAAGGATGATATGGTGTGCTTTACTTGTGTGCGTTTTTATTATAACATAAGATTTGTGTGGGCCTGCAATCGTTCTCTACATCTGCTGGTTTGACGATTGAGATGAGAGCAAACTGGGGGAGTGCCAAAGTCTCTCTAAAGGGTGGAGTTACGGATATACCAAGGGGCAGCGAGCATTATGCGAATATGTTGCTCTGCACCGTCTCAACCGTTTGAATGGATGTGACAGGCAGTGCCCCAGAGGCAGATATATTAGGTCCAGCACGGCTGGCAGCTAAGTGTTTTGGGCGTCTGCAACCGGAAATACCGCGGAGCACAGTACTAGTTCAATTACTCTTTCTTGGGTCATACCCACTCTAATGCGGCAGATATTTGAGCGGTTGTCCCTCAGGAGCATAGCTAATTGCGATTTAAAAAAAAAATTTTTTTTAGATGGGCTGAATGTTTGACTTGATTCGATCTGTAGAATTACTGAAGCTTGATCTGTTTGGAGCTTGATCTATTTGAGCTTGATCTGTTTGGAGCTTGATCTGTTTTGAGTTTGATCTATTTGGAGTTTGATCTGTTTGGAGTCACTGGAAATTTGAACTGACTAATTTGAACTAAAAAAATTCTTGACTTGATTTACTTGAACCATTTTTTTAAAACATAAATCAAAGGGCCCTTTGACTTCGTTCATGCAGGGCTCTATTTTCTATGCTAAAATCAAAGAAGGAATTTTTGTCGGACCAGACACAAGGAGTGTTCGGTTCAGCAGCAGATTCTCAATTAACGTAATTTACACATTGTTTGCCTTGCCTAAATAATAGCCAAAGCTAACTTTTTTTTTATTTATTTTTTTAAATTATAAAATTTTTTTTTATAAAAAAGTTTAAGAACGCCAGCATTAAAACAAACTATTTTTCTAAATAAAACCCATTTTCCGACCGTTATTTTCTTTTCAACCTATAAGATCCTTCCAAAACTTCCAAATTTTTGCAAAAGCGCATAATATTTATAATTGCTGAAGTGAGACACGTTAACATTAAAAACAAAAAAGTTTTTCTCACAAAGACCCACTTTTCGACCGATAGTTCCTATGGCAGCTATAAGATATAGTCATCCGATCCGGTCGGTTCCGACATATTATCAGTGTGCAGTAAAAAGAAGACTCTGTGCAAAGTTTCAGCTCGATAGCTTTAAAACTGAAAGACTAGTTTGCGTAGAAACAGACAGACAGACGGACGGACAAAGCTCAATCGACTCAGCTCGTCGCCCTGATCAAGAATATATATAGTTTATAGGGTCGGAAATGAATATTTCTATGCGTTGCAAACTTCTGGGCAAAATTATAATACCCTTTGCAAGGGTATAAAAATGAAATAAGGCCCCAAAAATTTATATGGAAAACAAAAACAACGATTTTTCTCAAATTTGGGGTGTTATTTCCTTTTTTGGGGCATTATTTCCTAAAAAAAATTTCAAAATAAAATAAGCCCCCAAAAAAAAAAGAAAAAAACCCCGCAAAACAATTTTTTGGGGCCTTATTTCATTTTTATCAGGAAATAAGACGTAAATTTTTAATATGATTTTTTTGTAGGATCTTATTTCATTTTCTTATTTTTGATAAAATGTGAAAAAAATCCAAGAACTTTAATAACGCTTAATTTTCTTAACTCCAGGTGTAAAGTAATTGATGCTCAGAATTTTTGTACAGGTGTGAAAAGTAACGTTTTAAAAATAGTTCGGTGATAAGCTTTAGAGTATGTTGATCAGTTTAGTGATTTGCATTGTGCGAAGTAGACATAAAATAAAAGTTAAAATTATGGAGTGCAGAAAAATTGTTGGACTCTGCGTAGACTGGAAGTTTGATTTACGTTAAAGAACAAAAAACTTTATACAAGCTTAAATTTAGTCTTACAAACCGTCAAATATTTACCAAATTTAAAAATATTCTCTAAATTTGTTTCCTCTGTAGAGCCCAGAAATCGAATCATGCATACTACATAGGCTTGAAGTCAACTTTTTACTACTTCGCTTTTTCTCCCCATCCATTCTTACACAACTTCCCATCGTTTCCCACCCACTTCACGCCCACATCCCATCCACTTCCCACCTACATCCCACCCGCTCACATCCCACTCCCATCCCTCCCACATCCCACCCACTCTACACCCAATTCCCACCCACCCACTTCCCCCAGTTCCCACTTACTTTTTACAAACTTCCCCTTCACATCCCTCCCACATCCCACCCACATCCCACCCACATCCCTCCCACTTTCCGCCCACTTCCCGCCCACATCCCATCCACTTCCCACCCACTCTACACCCAATTCCAACCCACCCACTTCCCCCCCAGTTCCCACTCACTTCCCATAAACCTCCCCTTCACATGCCTCCCACATCCCACCCACATTCCACCCACATCCCTCCCACTTACCGCCCACTTACCGCCCACACCCCACCCACATCCCGCCCATATCCCATCCACTTCCCACCTACATCCCACCCACATCCCTTTTTTTTCATGCAAAGTTTTCCAGGAATTTTCCGGCCGTTGGGTCAAATTTTCCAACACCGAAAATCACATCTCAATTTATTTCATTTACTATTCTAGCAAACCAAGATTCAAGTCAATCAAGTGGCAAATAGTTTTTTTCATGCAGAATTTTCCGGCCATTTTCCACGTGGGGGATTTTTCCAAAATTGGGAAAACATGTGTCGAATATTTTGCGTACTATGCTTGCAAACCAAGTTTCAATCGGATGAAAAATATATTTTTACAATACAGACTCTTCCGACACTTTTCCGGGTGGGATTTTCCGGAAAATTGAGACACAGTTATTGTTAAATTTTTATAAAGATCTTTGAAAACGAGTTTGAATCTGATCGGATAATAAACAAAAGAGTTTCATACAACTGTTTTCCATGAATTTTCCGACTTTGGCTATAGATTTTCCAAAATTTGAAAGTCACTTGTTTTTATGTTTTGTTATACGTAATTTTGAAAATGAGTTTGGCGCTCATCGCTGGCAATTAAAGTTTCGCCCAAACAACCTTGACCACCCACTTTCCACCCAGCGGAGGTAAATTTTCCGGAAGATTGTTATGCAGTTGTTGGTGAACTGTCATATAGATCTTTGAAAATGAGTTTGAACTTGATCGGATGAAAAACAATAAAGTTTCATACAACAGTTTTCCGCAAATTTTCCACATTTCCCGCATAAGATAAAACTACTGTGAAAATCTCATCTTCCTATCTTCACCAGTCAGTCAGTTAGTCAGGTTGAACTCTTTTATATATAAGGTTGTCAAAAAAGTCTTGCGGTATTTCCGCAAGCTTGTCTTTGCAAGCGCGTAGTTCTAGTTGTATTCGTCGTATCGGTTCACGCTAGAGCTTTTTGGGATTTATTGTTGTTTGTTTTTAGTCGTTCGTGAGTTATAGCGTCGCAAACATGGAGCAAAATAAAGAGAAAATACGGCATATTTTACAGTACTACTACGATAAAGGCAAAAATGCATCTCATGCTGCCAATAAAATTTGTGCAGTTTATGGACCCGATACAGTTTCCATTTCCACTGCACAACGATGGTTTCAACGTTTTCGTTCTGGTGCAGAGGTGATCGAAGATGCGCCACGGTCCGGAAGGCCTGTCGTCGAAAATTGCGATAAAATCGCTGAATTGATCGCAAGAGACCGGCATAGTAGCAGCCGTAGCATCGGCCAAGAGCTGGGCATGAGTCATCAAACCGTTATAATCCACTTGAAGAAGCTTGGATTCAAAAAGAAGCTCGATGTATGGGTGCCACACGACTTGACGCAAAAAAACACTTTTGCCCGTATGGATGCATGGGAATCGCTTCTGAATCGCAACAAAATCGACCCGTTTTTGAAGCGGATAGTGACTGGCGATAAAAAGTGAGTCACTTACGACATCGTGAAGCGCAAAACGGTCGTGGTCGAAAAGCGGTGAATCTGCCCAGACGGTGGCCAAGCCTGGATTGACGGCCAGGAAGGTTCTTCTGTGTGTTTGGTGGGATTGGCAGGGAATCATCCACTATGAGCTGCTCCCCAATGGCCAAACGCTCAATTCGGACCTGTACTGCCCACAACTGGACCGCTTGAATGCAGCACTCATGCAGAAGAGGCCATCTTTGATCAACAGAGGCCGAATTGTCTTCCATCAGGACAACGCCAGGCCACACACATCTTTGGTGACGCGCCAGAAGCTCCGGGAGCTCGGATGGGAGGTTCTTTTGCATCCACCGTATATTCCGGATCTCGCACCAAGTGATCACCACCTATTTCTGTCCATGGCGAACGAGCTTGGTAGTCGGTAGTTGGCCACAAGAGAGTCCTGTGAAAATTGGCTCTCCGAGTTTTTTGCCAATAGCGAAGCGAGCTTCTATATAAGAGGGGCATTATGAAGTTGGCATCTCGTTGGGAACTCGTCTTCGAACAAAACGGCGCATATTTGACTTAAATCGCATTATTATAACCAATTTTATGAACAATTGAAAATTCAATAAAAATACCGCAAGACTCAACAGCCGAGTCGATTTAGCCTTGTCCGTCTGTCCGTCCGTCCGTCCTTCGTCCTAGATCTCAGAGATGGTAAGAGATAGAGGCTTGACATGTATGGGACAAATGCTTCTTTTATCTGCACGCAGATCAAGTTTGTTTCAAATTTTGGCCACGCCCCCTCCCGCCCCCGCAATTTGGAAAAAACGTTATATCTCATACAGTTTTAAAGATAGACGATTTGTACCTTCTACAGATAGTTAGTAATTAGCAAAATGAATTGATTTGCCGCATTTGCAAAAAAGTGAACAAATCTACCACCCCTCACACCCTAAAAAAATGTTGTATACTTTTCGGATGGTCACACTAAGGAACGCGGGAACACTGTTAAACATGTTTTTTCATGAGTAACGGGTATATCGAAGTCGGTTAGAGTCGACTTTAACTTACGCTCTTGTATAATAATATTTTTGGAGATGACCATAACGTCTAAAAGCGCGATGATACCAAACCCGTAAATGTAGTTCGTTATGGTAACAAGGGTCTAACTACTTCCACATTTTTTAAATTAAGAGCAAGATTATACGTTTATTATAAATAGCAAAAAGGGAGTTCCCCCACATAGAATAAACAATATTAGATATAATAATACCCCGTAGAACCCACCAATCGAACTTGACTGATGGGTTTTCCCTCCATCTCCCACCCCCATCCCACCCACTCTACATCCAATTCCCACCCACATCCGTCCCACCTCCCGTCCACTTCCCGCCCATATCCCACCCACATCCCGCCCACATCCCGCCCACATCCCATACACTTCCCACCTACATCACACCCACATCCTACCCACTTCCCGCCCACTTCCCAGCGGGCATCCCGGCAGTATTCCCAACATCGGAAAAGTAAAACACAAATGAATTCTCATTTTGACCCTACAAACAAAGTTTCAAGGTAATCGGATGAAAAATAGCTATTTTTCATGTAGAATTTTTCGGGCATTTTCACGCCTAGGTGGATTTTCCGACATTAAAATATCACATTTCCAATTATTTCGCATTCTATCCATACAAACCGAGTTTCAAGCCAATCGGATGAAAAATATTTTAATTCATGCAGAGTTTTCCGGGAATTTTCCGATCGTTGGGTCAAATTTTCCAACATCAGAAAATCACATTGAAAACTATTTCGTATTCCGCCCTTACAAACCGAGTTTGAAGCCAATCGGATGAAAAATAGTTTTTTTCATGCAGAATTTTCCGCCCATTTTCCTCGAGGGCGGATTTTCCAAAATCGGGAAAACACGTGTCAAATTATTGTATTTTTGAGTACTATGCTTACAAACCAAGTTTCAAGTCAATCGGATGAAAAATAAAATTTTTCCCATACAAACTTTTCCAACGCTTTTCCGACTTTTCCGGGTAGAATTTTCCAAAACCCCGTCTTAGTACGCACTTTTACCACTAACAGAAACTCCTGTCCAAATTTCAGCTTTCTATCTCTTACCGTTTGGGCTGTGCGATAATTGCAGTCAGTCAGTCAGGACACTCTCTTTTATATTTATAGAGACTAGCAAATAACCCGACGCGCTTCGCTGCGCCTTTAACAGTATAGAACCAAACCATATTAGATATAATAACGGCGCTGCGAAAAAAGGCCCCAATGAAATAAGGCCCAAAAAAAAAACGAGAAGGCCAAGCTAACTTCGTCTTTGCCGAAGTTTTTATACCCTTGCAAATGTTTGGATACATCAGAGTTTAAGAACGCCAGCATTAAAACAAACTATTTTTCTAAATAAAACCCATTTTCCGACCGATAGTTCCTATGACAGCTATAAGATCCTTCCAAAACTTCCAAATTTTTGTAAAAGCGCATAATATTTATAATTGCTGAAGTGAGACACGTTAACATTAAAAACAAAAAAGTTTTTCTCATTAAAACCCTCTTTTCGACCGATAGTTCCTATGACAGCTATAAGATATAGTCATCCGATTTTGACCAAAACTCTCAGATCTGTATAAAAGCGTATAATATTAATAATCGCTGAAGTGAGACACGTAAATATTAAAAACAAAAAGTTTTTCTCACAAAGACCCACTTTTCGACCGATAAGTCCTATGGCAGCTATAAGATATAGTCATCCGATTTTGACAAGAACTTCCAAATCTGTGTAAAAGCGTATAATATTAATAATCGCTGTAGTGAGACACGTTAACAAAAAAAAAACAAAAAAAATTTTCTCATTAAAACCCACTTTTCGACCGATAGTTAGTATGACAGCTATAAGATATAGTCATCCGATTTTGACCAAAACTTCCAAATCTGTATAAAAGCGTATAATATTAATAATCGCTGAAGTGAGACACGTTAACATTAAAAACAAAAAAGTTTTTCTCACAAAGACCCACTTTTCTACCGATAGTTCCTATGGCAGCTATAAGATATAGTCATCCGATCCGGTCGGTTCCGACATATTATCAGTGTGCAGTAAAAAGAAGACTCTGTGCAAAGTTTCAGCTCGATAGCTTTAAAACTGAGAGACTAGTTTGCGTAGAAACAGACAGACAGACGGACAGACGGACAGACAGACGGACGGACAAAGCTCAATCGACTCAGCTCGTCGCCCTGATCAAGAATATATATAGTTTATAGGGTCGGAAATGAATATTTCTATGCGTTGCAAACTTCTGGGCAAAATTATAATACCCTTTGCAAGGGTATAAAAAGATAAATAAATGGATTTCGGCCCTTATTTGCTTAAAGCACTGAGTATTCATTTTTGAAAATATATGTAAATTTCAAATGTACTTTAGGACCACAACAAGCCACAATGCTGCTGTGACAGTTTCACCTTTGCAAGACAACGTACAATGCAGGTGCGAAACCAAGAAAGCTGCAGAACAGCTTTTCGCGTTTTACTCAAGGTCTCGGTAGGCGTAAACTGCTACATGTACGGCAGGGGTTCCCCCAGAAAAGAGCCGAAAATGTGACTGCGTCTCCTCTATGTTCGTGCCATCTATGGCTGGGGAACTCTGATGTGTGCTCCAGCAAGAGGCACACCATATATGCCTTCTTTGACACGAGCCAGTAAAATTTCCTTTATATACCACACTTTATGTAAAATTACTTTTGAATTTGAAATAATAAATTTTTGCTCTAATATAATTTTTTAATTTTATTATTTGTAGTCTCCAAAACAAATGTGATGTTAAGTGAAACATTGTCAATTGATAAAAATTAATATAAATGTCAACTGATACACGTTAGTATCAATTTAAATCCTCGAAATATCTTGTAACGAGATGTAGATATAAAAAATTCGTACTATTGCAAAAGTTCAAGAGGAATTGTCTGTTAAATGTAACATTCGAAGTAATTGTAACTTCTGCTTCTTCTTCCCTCAATTTTTGTATGAAACTTCTCGCAACTTCTGATGTCCGTATGGGGCTTAAACATGCAAACGCCTACGCCGGCAGAGCTGCCCCCCTCTCACTGTTATCTTACTCTCTCAAGCTGCAGCTACGGTTTGACTTGGTTCTAGCCGGCCTCTGCAAGTTAGGCCGGCTTACATTGGGGCACAGCGCGGCACGTTTCAGTGTCAGAGCACAATGTGAACGGCAAATAGCTTGTCACAGAAATCGTGTGTCACATTAATGAGAACTTTTCAATGTGAACACCTGTACTCATTTGGCGTCACAGTGTTTCTGTGCCGGAGGGTGGCACGTTTGTGACAACAATTATTTGAACAGCTGACTCCAATGAGTTGGCTCAAAACTAGCTCATTTGAACTATTTTTCCTGTGACAAGCATATCGATCAAGGTCGTTTTTAAGTCGCACTGTGACCCCCTTATTTGATTTTTTGCGACTTAAAAATTTTGACAAAGGTTAATATGCGTCATTTATGGTGTATTCGTGTATTTTTATACACTTGAAAAGTGTATTATAATTTAGCCCAGAAGTTTGCAACGCATAGAAGGAATCATCTCCGACCACATAAAGTATATATATTCTTGATCAGCATGACGAGCTGAGTCGATTAAACTTTGTCCGTCCGTCTGTCCGTCCGTCCGTCTGTCCGTCTGTCTGTTTCTACGCGAACTAGTCCCTCAGTTTTGGAGCTATCGGGCTGAAACTTTGCACAGAGTCTTCTTTTTACTGCACGCTGCTAATATGTCGGAACCGACCGGATCGGATGACTACTTCTTGTAGCTGCCATACAAATGTTCTTTCGAAAAATGGGTCTTAGTGAGAAAAACTGGTTTGTTCTCAATATTATCGCTCTCAAACGCAGTCATGGGTAATATTGAATGTTTTTAAGCTGATTTGGCGAAGTTTGGTCGAAGTCGCTAACCGTTGTGACAAGCTATTTCAAGTGTATCAAAACTTCGGTACAGACGAAGTTAGCTTTGCCTTTCTCGTTTTTAACTGTATTTATATTAAATTAAATATTTTATGCGCCAAGGGCGAGAGCTAGTGGCCTGTGATGTAGTGGCGTTGTGGGTTCTGGACGAAGATGATGATGAACCCAAGCCAAAGCGCTCTCGCTGGGTCGACAAAATTAATTTGACTCGAAGGGAAGAAGGCATTATGGCCAAGTTTAATGGAGAGTTGTTGTGCGAAGTATTCCAAACAAATTTAAAAATTATGTTCGCATGGATGCAGCCACTTTCGATCAGCTCGTAGATGGGTAACGCCACTTATCAGAAAGCAGACAACGAATTATCGTGAGTCCATTTCACCTGGCGAAAAACTAGCAGTGACACTGCTCTATTTGGCTTCAGGATCCGGCATGACATCTCTCTCATAAGTGGAATAATTCCGGAAACATGCGATGCAATTTACAAAAGTGTTGAAGACATGTAATTAAAAGAATGTAATTACATATGTGTATTTATTTGATATGTGTACATGGAGGTAGGAGTTGTAGCACAATGTCGAAGCTAGTATCTTAAAGATCCTCCAGAACCTCATAATCTTAAAGAGATTCTCCACTCCTTCAATTTGGTCAAATTCATTCAATTGACTTCAATTGACTCATCTTCAATTCAGAGTATAGGACAAGTTTTCGGGTGGATATTGTACACATGGCATCCAACATGGACTTCATTAACACCTGTTTCTGCATATTATCCGGGTTTGGTTTCCGCCGCTTCGGTTTTGGACTCAGAGCACTTTGATTTATTCGACAAAAGCAAGATTCCAGGTACAGCTGCTGGCTGGCTTAATATTGCTAAAGGCTTTGAGGATAAGTGGAACTTCTCCTATTGCATTGGTGCTTTAGATAGAGAGCACCTTCTTATCCAAGCGCCACAAGTCTGTTGTCTGCAAAAATGTAAATAAAAACACAATTACATACGGGTAGCTTTTGCATTGAATAACTCACACGATATGTGTTTCGCAAACTGTTTCTTTTGTCGACACCATCTTTCTTGGTGACGGCAAGCTGATCGGCAATGCTGTTCCAGCTAAACTCCTTGGCATCACGATTTTTATAATTGGCAATCAATAAGCTTCGATAAGCTTAGGGATCAAACCGGCATTCCACTGCATGGCCACACGTCGATCGCGATTTATAATTTTGGGCGTCTACATTGTTCTTTTTTGGTTGTTCCCGGTATAGTTTGCTTCATGTATGCGGATCTGGCTCGAAGCTCACGAACAGTTCAATGTTCACTTTTGTGAGCACAGTGGTGCACTGTGACGACGATCAGAAGCGTTCACATCAAAAGTACTCTTTTGGATAGTCACAGCGCAGGCACAGAATATGCTGATTTTATCGCCATGTTTGAATCTATCATCGACAAGGATGCAGATCGCAGCGAAATAGAAAAATTCCAACATCTGCGATCATGCCTACACGGATCATCTTTGGATTCCATACGATCGCTGAATATATCCAGTGCCAATTATCGTGCGGCAATGGACATACTTGAAAAACGTTTTAGTAACAAGCGTCTTGTTTTTCAGGCACACATCAAAGGGATCCTTGGGCTCAAGAGAGTAGATTTTACTTCAGCTACCAAATTGCGTGAGTTTTCGGATGCAGTTAACTCGCACATACGTGCATTGACGATTTGGGCACTTCTGAGGAGATATCTGGCTGCATGATTGTCAACATTCGGCTTAAAAAACTGGATGCTGCCACTGAGACTAGTTGGGAAGAAGGCCTTTCTCTGGACAAGATACCGACAGCTTAGGATTTCTACGCATTCTTGGAAAAACGATGTCTGAAGTTAGAGAACGTGCAACACGCTATGGCAACTCATTCGCATAGCTCTCAGGTGGGCAAATCAAACCAAAATATTAATCCCAGTGGAAAGGCTTTTGTCGCCGCACAAACTAACCAAATTGGCTGTCTGTTTCGCGATGCTACTAGCCATGGAATTTATTCATGCAGTAAATTTGGAAATCTTTCGCCCTTGCTTCGCCACAAGGAGGTGAAGAAGATGGCACTTTGATATAACTGCCTCAAGAAGGGACATCAAACTCGAGCTTGCAATAGCGGTCATTGTCGAGTTTGTGGTGGGAAGCACCATTCCCTATTGCATTTTGATGGAGCTCAGACCATTTCACAAAACTCGTCAACAACTTTTTTATAATCATCTTCAGTTCCTGTTCCTGTTATGACCACCCAATCATCTACCTCTCTTGCAGCCCAAAGTCTCAGTTCTGATGTTGTGTTCCTAGCTATTGCAATAGTTCTCGTTAAAAGTCGATGTGGTTCGTTAGTTCCTTGCAGGGCCATTCTAGATTCGGGATCTCAGTTAAATCTCGTCACTTCTCGATTCGCTCATCAAGTGCAGCTGAAGAAAACTCGAACTGCTGCCATTGTTTCTGGCCTTGGGGACACTAGCGTACCTACTGAAGGATCTACCGTCAATATTTGCTTGCAGTCTCAAACTTCTGATTATTCGACCAGTCTTAAAGCTCTTGTTACTTAAACCATCACGGATAGCCAACCTAATTTTGCTGGTGTCTGGTGGTGGTCAAAGACTGCATAACTCTTCATTCCTAGCAACTCGAGAGGCATCAGAAAATGATAGTCAGATGGATGAACGCCTTGACGAAATTGTTCGTAGATTTTGGGAAGTCGAAGATTGCGGTGATCCGGAGAAAGGAAAGGAAGAACTGGATTGTGAGGAGCATTTTCAAAAGAACGTTTCACGCTTACCCTCAGGCGACTATTCTGTGAGACTGCCTCTGATGTTTTAGGAGACTCGTATAATCAGGCCATTGATGAGAGCGAGTCGCTTCCCCTGGGCTCAGCAGCTCTTCAGCAGGAATTCTATGTTGATGACTTCATATCTGGTGGAAAGTCAGTGCAAAAGGCCACAGACAAGATGCACCAAACTACAGAAATTCTTTCTCGTGGTCACTTTAAGCTTCGGAAGTGGTGCTCCAGCCATTCTGCAGTCCTGGAAGGGATTCCAGAGGAAGATAAGGAGAAATTCTTAAAATTTAGCGATGGAAGCGACATCACCAAGACACTTGGTCTTGCATTGGATCCTGCCTTTGACGTCTTGCTATTTGCTTTATCGCCCTTGCAGACAACTTCAAACGCTTCAAAACGCTCTATCCTATCCACTATAGCTCGTTTTTACGATCCTCTTGGTCTTATTAGTCCTGTTATCACCAAGTGTAAAATCTTTCTTCAACAGCCATGAAAGGAAAAGTTAGACTGGGATGAAAGCTTGCCCGCTGCTCTCAACACTGCTTGGATCGAGATGTGCAGTAATTTCGTCAATGTTAGGCAATTATCATTTCCACGCTTGAGCCAGACGCTGACATAGAGGTCCATGGATTCTGCGATGCCAGCACTTGTGCGTATGGAGCCTGCGTCTATATCGTGTCTAAAGGTCTGCAAGCCACAAGTCATCTCCTATGTTCGAAATCTAGAGTGGCGCCCTTAAAAACACAGTCGGTTCCAAAGCTGGAGCTAAATGGAGCAAAACTTCTGGCTGAACTTATGCAGAGTGTTCTGCAAATGGGCAATTTTGGAGAACAATTCCACTGCTGGTCTGATTCATCTGTGTGCCTGTCGTGGATCCGTGATGAGCCATCGAAATTCCATGCGTTCGTGGCGAACCGAGTTGCGGCAATACAGGATCTGACTGCCAAAATGGAGTGGCATCATGTTCCTACAGCTGTCAATCCAGCTGGGGTGCATTTCCAAGCAGCCTTCTTGAATCGGATCTCTGGCTTCATGGCCCTTCGTTCTTGGTTGGCAACAAAGATGACTGGCCTACCTCTCCTGTACCGGAAAGGTCTGCACTGGAATTGCGAAGAAATGTTGTATTGCTTAGCTCTCCACATGCGGACATAGTTCTTGAAGACAAATTTGCAAACTCATTTCCCGCCATGCAACGCATATTTGCATACTGTTTCTGATGTTCGCCATGGCACTTATCTTCTTTTGCGTCTTGTCCAATTAGCTAACTTGTGGAATGACATAAGGGAACTGAAGTGTAAGGGCCTGGTCAAGAAGACCAGCTCTATTGCCATGCTCTCTCCCTTCATTGATGATTTCGGAATTCTACGAGTTGGTGGTCGTCTTGGAAATTCATCTCTATGCTATGAGGCTCGGCACCCAATAATCTTGCCCAAGCGCCATCCAATCACAATGGCTCTTGTAACTCATTTTCATGAAAGGAACCTGCATACTGGACCCCAGACACTTCTTGCTAAGATTCGCCTTGAATATTGGCCAATAGGTGGGCTAAAAACTGTGTCCAAGGCAGTAAACAAATGTGTAATGTGCTTTCGAACTAAACCGCGCTTGATTGCGCATGTCATGGGAAACTTGCCAAAGGAGCGCTTAGAAGGAACTCGAGCATTTGTGGACCCTTTTTCCACAAATCTGAAGTTCGCACCCGACCCCCAATCAAATGCTATATAAGCGTATTTATTTGCTTCACTACGAAAGCAGTGCATATGGAACTGGTCAGAGACTTATCAACGGCATCTTTCCTCGGAGCTCTGAAGCGTTTTATTTCCACTCGAGGGAAGCCAAAAACGAGTTGTTGGATTTAAAAAAGTTGGTTTTAAGCGATCCTCATCTGCAAGCTGTTCACCAGTTCTGCCTGGCTGACTCTATTGATTGGAGTTTCATCCCCCCTCGTTCCCTCACTTCGGTGGATTGCGGGAGGCAGCCGTTAAGACTGCAAAACATCACTTATACCGTACTGTTGGCCCCTCTCTGCTCAGTTTTGATGAGCTGCGCACCCTTGTTTGCCAAATCTCGGCAATCATTAATTCTCGTCCATTGCTCTCCCTTTCAGAGAATCCTGATGACCTAGATGTCCTAACGCCCGCTCACTTTCTGATTGGCGGCCCACCAACAACTCTTGTTGAGCCTGATTTAACGAAGCTCAATTACAATCGTCTTGATGGTTGGCAGCGAGTCGCTCATCTGCAACAGATCTTCTGGAGTCGCTGGCGTGAAGAGTATCTTACTCTTTTGCAGCTCCTGGACAACAACTAAGCATCAATGATGTGGTGCTCATTAAGGATGAGAACCTACCTCCAATGCGTTGGCCACTGGCAAGAGTGGTCGAGCTGATTCCTGGCTAGGATGGTGTCTGTCGTGTTGCAGAGCTGAAGACTGCATCTGGAGTCACAAGAAGAGCGGTCATCAAATTGTGCCTGCTGCCCCTTAAGGATTCTGTGGAAAGACAAGCTACTAACGGGGGGAGTATGTTCGGTTCAGCAGCAGATTCTCAATTAACGTATTTTACACATTGTTTGCCTTGCCTAAATAAACACATAAGCATTTAAAATGTAAACATGAAAACGCCTACGCCGGCAGAGCTGCCGCCCTCTCGCTGTTAACTTAATCTCTCAAGCTGCAGCTACGGCCGGGCTTACATTGGGGCACAGCGCGGCACGTTTCAGTGTCACAGCACAATGTGAACGGCAAACGGCTTGTCACAGAAATCGTGTGTCACAGGAACAAGTACTTTTCAATGTGAACACCTGTACTCATTTGGCGTCACAGTGTTTCTGTGCCGGAGGGTGGCACGTTTGTGACAACAATCAGTGGCGTACGCAGGGGGGGGTTTTGGGGGTTAAACCCCCCTTGGGGGAAATTTTTATATGCGAAATTTTTTTATACTAAAATTTTTGTTCTGAAAACCCCCCCTGAAAAAATCCTGCGTACGCTACTGACAACAATTAATTGAAAACTGATTCTAATGAGTTAGCTCAAAACTAGCTTATTTTAACTATTTTTCCTGTGACAAGCATATCGATCAAGTTCGTTTTTAAGTTATTTTTGTTATTTTTGTTTGTAACTTTTACTATGTTTATACACACAACATTGTTCAAAGATATTTGAACAAGTGCATTTAAAGACCGCTACCTGCGGTCGCCTCAAGCCGAGGCGCACAAAAATAGAAATTAGAACCTAAAAAATAAGCAACCCCCAAGAAGGGACACATCTGTTAGTAATAAGGCATTTCTCTGCTTGGGGTAAAACCAAAAAGTGTATAAAAGGGAAAACTCAATACTTTAATAAACATTCAGCCGATACATGCGTAAGACTCAGCTTCGTGATGTGGAGCGGATCACTCGCAAGCGTATTTGCGTTTTAATGATCATTTGTCCTTCGTCCCTGTAAAGGCAAACTTGCTAAATTGAATGGCATTTGCTCAGGTCGGAAAAAAGGCATTCAAATGTAAGGATAGCCTAAGGCGGTGATCGGAAGGGAGAGAAAGGTATTCCGCGGAAAACCTAAGGTCGTGAGAAGGATCACAGTAGCCTGCCAAGCGTTAGGGATTGGCCCTGCGTGAGGGGGAAAACGGCGATAAATTCGCAAAATGTGGCCTGCCAAACGTTGGGGACAGCCCAGCGTAAGGAGGACTGCAAACTAAGGCAAATGTGCCTTTTAATCAGGAAGGAAGAGAAGGAGGAGCAACGGGTACGAATCCCGAAAAATGGAGAGGCGCTGTCCAGGCGCGACTCAAATGATAACGCCTGGGCTGATTAGACCACCCTACCATGCGGTAGGATTCAAGTAGATCCGGCTCGAAGGACCAAAAAAATAAAAAAATGTATAGGATTATACACTTTTAAGTGAGCACGGTTGTAAGTTTGAATTTGTACTGACTCACTCTGGCGAATGAGTTTCTATTTATTAAGAAATTTTCCTTAACTATATTCTAATCTAACAATGTGTGTGTAAAACACAAAGATGTGTATAAATTTCCTGCGTTGGTCGCAAGAGTGGTGCATGCGTATGTGATAAGAATACATATTGTCACACACGATGCATCTTTAATCAGCAGCCACCGGATGGTGGTGCTCTTCAAGTACACGACCCTTGTCAAACCGTAATTAAATCTAATGTTAGAGATGACTTGTTTATGATCGGCTGCTGCATGTAAGCGATCCTCGTCTGTGTCGCTATTAATATTAATGCTATTAGAAACAGTGGCATATTTGTGACATAGGCTGAGATAAGTAAATATGAGATTAAGACTAAGTGTGGGCCGAGTTGAATATCATGTTAAAGTATTAACATTCTTTGGGGGCCAAAATGCGACAGCCACTCATCAAGTAGTGGTCATCCAGTATATGTCTTCCAACTCAACATTAAGATCGTGGTCGAGTTCCATGTTCAATTTGCGAACAGTGATGTAGATTCGTCTCTCCTCCTAAATCTTATGAAGTGGAACGTACACACAAAAAAATCTGGTGGGTAAAATTAACTACGCTGACAGTAACTTTCTTCCAAATTTTTTATGCATGTGGTTTTAGTGTTGTTTTGTAACTGTGCTTACAGTAAAATCTACTGAAGAAATTTGTAAGCTTTACGTATTTATTTTAGCACGAGTTTTGTTGTTGCATTTAACAACTGTACTCCTAGTAAAATTAACTACAAATATTTTGTCAAATTTTTCTTTGTTTTATTAAGTTATTGCTACTACAGTAATTTACCATAGAATTAGTAACTCTAACGTGATTTTTTCATCTCATACTTTGCTTTTGCAGCAATTAACTGTACCCACAAGTTAATCTAACCGCACATATGATATAACTTTTTGAATGTGTTTGATGCACCGATCAACTGTTCCGACGGCAAATCTAACTAATCTAATCTGCCTAAACATACGGAGACGCTTTTAAAAAAAGCAGTCGTATGATGAGATCGCCATTACAAAAAGCGGACGAAAATAAAGAGGGCACTCCTAACCCCCCGGTTCAGGAAACGCCTAAGGAAGCACAGGCTGCTGAAACCTGGCCACCACCCAGCGCAGCCTCTTTAGCTGCGGCGGCCCCACCCGTAGATATGCAAACCCCTGCTTCATACCAAGGTACAACGATCTTGCATAGCTCCCCACGACAGGAGCTAATATACAAGATGAGAGCACTAGAGGAAGAATCGCTGGCAAAGTGCAGAACAGTGCTTCGGAAAATGAAGCATGCCATGCTAAAGCAAAGAAATATTAGCATGGACGTTAAAGATGGAGCGTCGGAGCTAAGTGAGCTCTTTGATGTAATAGGAAACTACAGAAAGAGTTGGAAAACCGCCGAAAACGAGAAAACACTGGAACTGAATAAGCTGCCAACCAAAAAACCAGACAGGGAAATAAGCGATACACCAGTCACGTCAAATCCAAAGAGAACCGCAACCAGTCCGGCTGTGCAAGGCTCAAAAAAGAAGGTTAAAAGTAAGGAACCTAATGATGGATTCCAGACTGTGTCCCGCAAAAAGGGCAAACCAAAACTATCAAGCGAGAATGCGATTGAAGCCGGCACCAAGAGGAAACACGAAGCCGAGAAGGGTACAAAGAAACCCGCTAGATCAAGGACACGAAGCCGTCCAGATGCGGTATTAGTTAAGCCAGCAGAAGGCAAGAGCTACGCAGATGTTCTAAGAGACCTCCGAAAAAACGTGAAGCCAGATGAAGCTGATGGCGCCATCCGCTCGGTGAGAAAAACCAAATCAGGGGATATGTTACTGGAGTTGGCCAAGGGGAGCGAAATCCAAAAGCTCTATGAGACCATCAAAGACACCCTCAAGGAGAGAGCGTCGGTCAAGGTACTTAAGCCAACAACTAAGCTGGAAATACGGGACTTAGACAACCTTACAGAGGGGGAGGAAGTTGTGACTGCAATAAGAGCAGCGATAGGTAATGCTAGTCAAGACATCCAAGTCCGACTGACTGATGTAAACAGCTCAGAGCAAAAGCGAGCCTTTGTTATACTGTCTACTGAAGACGCAGCTAAGATTCTGAAGGATCAAAGAATCAAGATAGGATGGACGCGCTGCCGAGTAAAGCGATGCATTGACATCAAGCGATGCTTCAAGTGCTTTGGCGTTGGCCACTTACAGATGGACTGTAATGGACCGGACCGAAAGAACCTGTGCATAAGGTGCGGAGAAAGCGGCCACAAAATGAAAAGCTGCACAAAACCACCAAGGTGCTGTATATGCGCTCACGAGAAGTACAAGGATGTAAATCACTTCCCAGGCTCGAATAACTGCGTTGCCAGTAAAAGAAAGGACAAAATATGAAATTTCTTCAAGCCAATTTACACAGAAGCAGAACAGCGGATGCTCTTCTCTCCCAAATAGTCCTGGAGGAGCAAGCAGATTTAGTAATAGTAAGCGAGCAGTATAAGCGAAAGGAAAATGGCGTCTGGCTGGAAGACGAGACAAAAACTGCAGCCATATGGATCCCAGGTGTAAGCAGCGTCCGGCATCTAAGTGACGACCGAGGAAGGGGCTACGTATTTGCTCGAGTCGGAGACTGCAATATATTTAGCTGCTACCTAACACCAAGTGACGACATACAAACATTTCAGGACAAACTCGATGACATTGAAGACACCGCAAGGCAAATAAAGGGAAACCTCATTGTAGCGGGTGATTTCAATTCGAGAGCGGAGGAGTGGGGTATGCCATCAACTGACTGAAGAGGTCGCAGAGTCTTAGATATGTCCGCAAGACTGGGGCTGGCAGTAGCGAACGTTGGTGCAACTGCGACATTCAGGCGAACGGGAACCGTAGGCACGATTCCGGATATAACTCTGGTGTCAGAAAACCTGGCACATAAGATCGCAGACTGGAAAGTATTAGATACTTACAATGGAAGCGACCATGAGTATATCTCCTACGTCCTAAAAGCAAACAGGGCAAGCAACGCGATGTCAAACGGAAGGACTCGAGGACACAGGTGGAACGTAAATCGTTTGAACAAAGCCCTTTTGATAAGCGAAATCGACAGGAGAACCACGGATATACAGGACAGTGTTAGCGCCGAGAATATAGTTAACAACACTATGCGCACTATAAGAAGAGCTTGTGATGCTGCAATGCCCAAAACTGGGAACAGACGCAGAAATGGACAAGAAGTATACTGGTGGACGGAGGAAATAAAAACACTGAGAGAAACGTGTATTAGGAAGAGACGCCTTCTCACTAGAGCAAGGCGTAGGGAGGATTCCACAGCACAGGAGGAACAATATAGGAGCGCAAAGAAGGACCTAAATATCGCTATCCGCAACAGTAAGCGAGAGAAATGGAAAGCCCTCTGCAATGACGTAAATACCGATCCATGGGGTCTTGGCTATAAAATTGTGATGAAAAAGCTCAGGACTAAAAGCTCATTACCAGATATAGAAGAACAACAAATGGATAATATTGTCAAAGCGCTCTTTCCTCCCCATCAGATAAGACCGGCAATGCAACATTCAACCGATGAACAAGGGCAACCCTTTACCGAGAACGAACTTATTAGAGCGGCAAATAGCCTGAAAAACAGGAAAGCACCGGGACCAGACAACATCCCAGCAGAAGTTCTCAAGGCAATCACAGAAAGTCGACCATATACTTTACTTAATATGTATAACGCGTGTATCCGGGAAGGAATATTTCCAGACCCCTGGAAAGTGCAACGACTGGTACTAATAAGCAAGGGCAAAGGTGATCCCACCACCCCATCTGCTTATCGGCCACTATGTATGCTAAATACAACGGGAAAGCTATTGGAAAAGCTGATCAAGCCCCGATTAGCAGCTGCAGTGGAAAGCGCTGGTGGCCTCTCCCCGAAGCAGTACGGCTTTAGGCCAGGCAGATCTACATGTGGAGCCATACAGGAGGTCGTTCAGGCGGCGCAGGCAAGTCAGCAGGGAAATCATTTCTCACGACCCATTATATTGCTTGCAACGATAGATGTGAAAAACGCGTTCAACAGCGTCAAATGGGAGCATATGATTTATGCACTTAAGGAGCGATTCAGAATCCCCGAATACCTAATGCGGATAATAAGCAGCTACCTCGAAAACCGAAAATTGTTTTACCAAACAAAAGTAGGCGAAAAATGTATGGAAATAACCTCAGGAGCAGCACAGGGATCCATCCTTGGACCGGAACTATGGAACATTAGCTATGACGCAATTCTCCGCCTGGAAATGCCTGAGGACACTTTTCTAGTAGGATATGCAGATGACATAGTAGCAGTCATCACGGCGCGTAACACTGAGTACGCACAACGTAAGTTGACACAGGTGATGGTTCGAGTTAAGGGCTGGCTAGACTCGCACGGACTACAGCTGGCGACAGAAAAAACAGAACTACTGTTGATCACCAGAAAACATATCCCGCTAGAGATGGACATGAGAGTCGACGAAACTATCGTAAAGACCCAAAGAGTGATAAAGTACCTGGGAGTCACGCTTGATTCAAAGTTGACTTTTGGAGCGCAGATACAACATGCTAAGTCCAGGGCCGCTGAGACTACAAAGTCCCTTAGCAGACTTATGGCAAATACTGGTGGACCGATTCAATCCAGGCGGAAACTACTGATGGAGGTTAATAATGCCATCCTGCTGTATGGCAGCGAGGTCTGGGCAGATACATTGAGTTTAAAATGCAGACGAGATCCATTGCTTGCAATCCAGAGGACAACGGCGCTGAGGATCATTAGTGCATACCGAACGGTATCAGGAGCGGCAGCTCAGCTCATCGCGGGAGTAATTCCGATCGACCTACTAGCCAGAGAACGCAGAAAAATCTATACGATGCGACAAGCGGGAGATACAACAGCACAGATAAGAAATGCCTGCAGAGAAGAAACCCTTTCACAGTGGCAAAACAGATGGGCAGTCGAGAGAACTGGAAGGTGGACAGCTCGGCTTATGCCCGACGTGAAAGAATGGGTCGAAAGGAAACACGGTGATGTGGATTACTACGTTACACAAATGCTAACGGGACACGGATACTTTAGCGCCTATCTGCATAAGATGGGGAAAAGCACGGAGTCTAGCTGTGTATATGGCGACGCCGATATAGACAACGTGGAGCATACAATCTTTCACTGTGCACGATTTGCCCCTGAACGTCAGAGACTATGGCAAGTGACTGGATTCATCACACCAGAGAATATTGTTGCCAAAATGACCAGTAGAGAAGAGAACTGGACAGAAGTAGCAAACTTTGTTGGCAAAATCCTGCGCGTGAAGAAAAAAGCCTTGGATGAAAGGACACAATAGGGGGTCTGGACGCAGACGGGATTGGAGCGCATAGCGCGTAAACGAGCCCACTTTGAAGTAATGCGAAAGCTTTTCCGAAGTGGATTAAGGCTCGACATGAGGGGGTTTTTAGTGGGTGAGAGTCCCACATACCCTACTGCGACGGCAGACTAGGAAATGCATAATGCATTTTCCCCCCCCCCCCCCCAAAAAAAAAAAAAAAAAAAAAAATTTTTTTTTTTTTGCCAAGGGGCAATAAACTTGCATAGCTCGCCACGACAGAATACAGGAAGAATTTTCCCTGGCAAAATGCAGAAGCGTACTTCGAAAAAAAAAGCATGCCATGCTCAAGCAGAGGAACAAAAGCATGGACGTCCAAGGCCGCCCCTTTGGGGTTAAGGAAAATTTCGAGGAAAAAAAAAACAACAGAGAGCTGGAAGAGCGCCGAGAAAGCAAGAAACGAAGAGCTCTGTGAAAAGCAGAAGAAACCAGCAGAGAACGGGAACACTACGCCGACAACGACTCTTCACAAGAAAATCGCTACAAGCCCAGCAGCGCAGGATTCTAATAAGAAGCCGAAGGACAAAGACGCAAAAGAAGATTTCCAGGTTGTCACCCGAAAGAAGGTAGCGCAAAAACGAGAGAGAACGACGGACGCTAAAGCGAAGCAAAAGGGAGAGCCTGGAAAAACCCCCCAAAATAAATCAGCGAAAATAAGGACGCGAACTCGCGCAGACGCTGTGTTGGTCAAACCAGCGGAAGGCAAGAGCTACGCCGAGGTGCTTCGCGACTTACGCAGAAACGTAAATCCAGAGGACGATGAAAGAGCTATCCGATCAATCAGGAAGACTAAGACTGGAGATATGCTACTGGAGCTAACCAAAGGAAGCAAAACCCAAAAGCTAAGCGACGCAATCCAAGAACTACTGAAAGAAACAGCAACAGTGAAGGTACTCAGGCCTACCGTGAGCATAGAAGTTCGAGACTTAGACAGCTTTACCGACGAATCGGAAGTCAAAACTGCAATAGCGAAAGCAATAAACGCCCCTGTCGACGATATTCGAGTACGAATGACAGCAGTAAATAGATCGGAGCAGCGCCGAGCCTTTGTCGTTCTTACCGCAGAACATGCGGCAATTATTTTGAAAGAGCAGAGATTAAAAATCGGATGGACACGATGTCGAGTAAAGCGCGCCGAAGAAATCAAACGCTGCTTCAAATGCTTCGGAAACAACCACATTCAGAGCGAGTGTAAAGGCCCGGACCGAAAAGACCTTTGTATCCGTTGTGGAGAGAGCGGTCATAAGATGAAAGGCTGTACTAAAACCCCAAGGTGCTGTCTATGTGCGTACGAAAACTTAAAAGAACTGAATCACTTACCAGGATCGAATTACTGCGCTGCCAGTGCCAGGAAAGCCTCAACATGAAAGTAATTCAAGCAAATCTACACAGAAGCCGAACAGCGGATGCTTTACTGTCCCAAATAGTCTTGGAACATAAAGCAGACCTAGTGATCATCAGTGAGCAGTATAAAAAAAAAGAGGAAGGCTTCTGGCTGGAGGATACTACCAAAACGGCAGCAATATGGATACCAAACACAAGCAAGGTGCTGCACACTAATGAGGGTCGGGGCAACTGCTATGTTCACGTACGTGCCAGCGACTACAACGTATTCAGCTGTTACTTAACACCAAGCGATGACATCCAGACATTTGAGAGTAAACTAAATGAGATAGAAGACACCGTCTCGAATATACGGGATAAATGTATCGTAGCGGGCGACTTCAATTCAAGGGCAGAGGAGTGGGGTATGCCAACTACCAACTCCAGAGGACGGAAAGTGGCAAACATGGCTGCCAGAATTGGACTCACAGTCGCGAACATAGGAGCAACCCCAACTTTTAGAAGAATTGGATGCGAAGGTACGATTCCGGACATAACTCTGGTTTCAGAAAACCAGGCACACAGAATTATTAACTGGAAGGTTCTTGATATCTATACTGGTAGTGATCATCAGTATATTTCATTTGAATTGGAAGATCACACAAGAAATAGACGCACCGCCAACCTTGGGCGACAAGGGCGCAGATGGAACGTAAGCCGATTGAACAGAGCAGCACTGATCAACGAACTCGACAGAAGAGCCGACGCAGCGCAAACTACCGAAAGCACCGATAACACAGTCGAAAGCGTCATGTCCACAATCAAAGCAGCCTGCGATGCTGCAATGCCTAGAGTGGGAAACAGGCATAGAGATGGTCAAGAGGTTTACTGGTGGACAGAAGAAATACGTATTCTGAGAGAGAAATGCCTAAGGTGTCGACGCCGCCTAACTAGAGCGAGACGTCGAGGAGACTTCGAAGAAGAGGAGGCACTGAACAGAAAGGCTAAGAAGGACCTGAATATCGCCATTCGCAGGAGTAAGGTAGAAAAGTGGAAAACCCTATGCGACGATGTCAACACTAACCCCTGGGGTCTAGGCTACAAAATCGTCATGAAAAAGCTTAAGTCCAACCGCGGACTTCCCCATTTAGAAGCTGATAAAATGGACAACATCGTGAAAGCACTTTTTCCAACTCACCCGGTCAGACCAGCCGAGACAAGGGGTCCATCAGACCATGTGGAACTATTTACTGAGAGCGAGCTCACCAAAGCAGCCAAAAGCCTTAAAAACGGGAAAGCACCAGGCCCAGATAATATTCCGGCAGAGGTACTTAAAGTCATTGCAGAACAACGACCACAAAGGCTTCTTGATATGTATAATGCGTGCATTCGTACAGGAACATTTCCCGAACCTTGGAAGGTACAGCGATTAGTCCTGATAAGCAAGGGGAAAGGGGACCCCGAAACCCCATCAGCCTATCGACCACTCTGCATGCTAAACACAGCAGGAAAGCTTCTAGAAAAGCTTATTAAGCCCCGGCTGGCAGCCGCGGTTGAAGATGCAGGAGGGCTTTCTCCTAGACAGTACGGGTTCAGGCCAGGCAGGTCCACAATTGGAGCAATTTATGAGGTCACTGAAGCGGCGATTGCGAGCCACCAAGGCAATCACTATTCACGGCCCATAGTCCTGCTGGCAACGTTGGACGTGAAAAATGCTTTTAATAGCGCAAAATGGACGGATATGATCGAGGCTCTACAAGAGCGCTTCCGAATACCGGAGTATCTGCTGCGTATAATAAACAGCTATCTCGAAAATCGAAAGCTGTTGTACCAGACCATAGCAGGCGAAAAATGTATTCCAGTAACAGCAGGAGCTGCGCAGGGATCCATACTTGGACCGGACCTCTGGAATATCAGTTATGACGAGGTGCTCCGCATAGAAATGCCCGACGACGCTTTCCTGGTAGGATACGCAGACGACATTGTGGCAGTTATCACGGCGCGTAACACAGATTACGCACAACGTACACTCACGCAGGTGATGATAAGGGTCAAAACTTGGATGAACTCCCACGGACTGCAGCTAGCAACAGAAAAAACAGAGCTACTGCTCGTCACGAGACGACAAATCCCACTAGAACTAGACATGAGGATACACGATAGCATTATCCGCGCTCAGAAGGTGATAAATTACCTGGGAGTCAGGCTCGACTCAAAGCTATCGTTTCAAGCACATATACAGCACGTAGTAACGAAGTCTGCCATTGCGACACGCTCGCTAAGCAGATTAATGGCGAATGTGGGCGGACCGGTGCAATGTAGGCGGAAGGTACTAATGGAGGTGAACAACGCCGTTCTTCTATACGGATGCGAGATTTGGGCAGATGCTCTAAATGCAAAATGCCGAGCAAATCAACTCTTATCGATCCAAAGAAGAAGTGCGCTGAGAATAATAAGTGCATATCGGACAGTATCAGGAGCAGCAGCGATGGTGATCGCAGGAGTAACGCCGATCGACCTATTAGCCAGAGAACGAAGACAAATATACGGATTGCGTCAAGCTGGGCAAGTTTCAAGGCAAACTGTAGAATGGATTAAAGAAGAAACCCTCACCGCGTGGCAAGAAAGATGGGCAAACGAAATAAAGGGCAGATGGACAAAAAGGCTCATTCCAGAGATCAAAAGTTGGCTTTGCAGGAAGCACGGAGATGTCGATTTCTACCTAACACAAATGATGACAGGACATGGCTACTTTAGCGCTTTCCTACATTCAATTGGGAAAAGCTCAGAGCATAGCTGCGTGTATGGCGACGCAGAAACAGATAGTGTGGAGGGTGACATGACAAAACGCCCACGGACAAAAGGCCCATATCAAACTTAATCGTAGTATGCATCGAAATTAAATTTATAAATGTTATGGGCCTTATGTCCACATTATATTCGGACATAAGGCCCACAGCTCGTCGGACTTTTTGCCCAGTTTAATAAAAACTCTGAAATTATAGCCAGAAATATAAGCCATATCAGCGGCCCAAAGTGGACAGAGTCAAAAATGCTTGGAATACCAAAAGCAGCGACAGGCTGGTCACAGAGGAAGACTTTTCTCGCTGCGCGCGAGACCCTCAAGTACAAGATAATCTCAAAACCCAAGGAGAAGGTTAACTACGAAACGGTGTCCAAGCACTGCAACGTAAAGTGCAGTGTCCTGCCTTTTCGGCATGGCTGGACTTAGATGTGACTGCGCTACCAGCGCAAGTTGAAACGAAATGGTCCAGACATAGTTGTGCTTTGGATTCTTCAGCCATTTCGATCGTACCATCAAAGAGATCCCAGTTACAAATAAATACCACTAATAAACAGCAGAGTGCAGACGCACTGCCAACCTACTATTAGTGCCTTTTCAGCCCTGCCGGTGTGAACGTGGCTCAAGTGCCCATAATGGGACAGAATTTATATGTCCATTTCAAAGGAGAAAAATTGTAAACACTCTGTGGATTAATTTGTTAATTTTATATTCAGCACTGTGTATTTAATGTCACTTTAATTTGAATACGGACATTACACCCATGGGCTTTATGTCCGGTCAAAAGGCCCAGAAAAATTTGGAATTATATTTCAAAGTAGTGATCGAAATTTTTCATATGGGCCTTATGTCCGTGGGCGTTTTGTCATGTCACCAGTGTGGAGCACACTGTGATACACTGCGAGCGATGGACCGATAGGAGAATCAACCTTACACGACGTGTAGGACAGATCACAGCAGAAAACATCGTATCGAAGATGACCTCGAGCGAAGAGCACTGGAGATTGATTGCAAGTTTTGTTGGCGAAATTCTGCGAATCAAGAAAAAAGACTTGGACGAGAGGACATAGTGGGGTATCTAAACGCAGATAATAAACGAGAGCGCACAGCGCGTAAAGGGCCCCACTTCGAAGTAATGCGAAAGCTTTTCCGAAGTGGAGACAGGCCTGAGAGAGAGAGGGGGGTTTTTAGTAGGTGCGAGTCCTACATACCCTTTCTGCGACGGCAGACTAGGAAATGCATAAGGCATTTTCCCCCTCCCCCTTAAAAAAAAAAAAAAAAATTATATTATTTTTATTTTATTTTTTATTTTATTATTATTATTTTTTTTTTTTTTTTTTTTTTTTTTTATATATGGGGTCGGGAACCAGTCTGTATGGCAAAGCGCTGACTGGCTTCAACATGGCGATGCCCAGCGTGATCCATGCAGGCGGGTTCCAAGCAGCTCACCGCCTCCTCGTGGCGACCCTGGGCACTGGTACCAATGTCACCCGACATAGTACTTGCTAAGGTGAGAAGGCGAATCTGCTGATGACTAAAGCATTCTAACACTTCAGTACCCAGATTGAACCCCTGGCGAAATGGCTGTTGGGCTAATGTTGCAGACACCTCCGTCCTATTAAAACGTGGCGAGTCTTCAAGTACGTTCAAATCACACCATTGTTAAGTCAGTGATACAGGTGCAGTTGAGATGACTCCTGCTTAGTGTCCGTCCTGGCTCTGAACACAAGGTCTCATAAAGTCTTGTGTCAACCCTCGCATGAACCTCACTGCTTGCAAAGGGACCCATGGGGACTTCTAGGACAACTGTATATATGTGAGGAGATAGCGGCTTGAAGTTTGGACCCTTATAGCATGAACACCATTGAACAACAAAAAAATCAAGAGGGAGACGCTTTCAAAAAAAGCAGTCGTATGATGAGATCGCCGTTACAAAAAGCGGACGAAAATAAAGAGGGGACTCTTTACCCCATGGTTCAGGAAACGCCTAAGGAAGCACAGGCTGCTGAAACCTGGCCACCACCCAGCGCAGCCTCTTTAGCTGTGGCGGCCCCACCCGTAGATATGCAAACCCCTGCTTCATACCAAGGTACAACGATCTTGCATAGCTCCCCACGACAGGAGCTAATATACAAGATGAGAGCACTAGAGGAAGAATCGCTGGCAAAGTGCAGAACGGTGCTTCGGAAAATGAAGCATGCCATGCTAAAGCAAAGAAATATTAGCATGGACGTTAAAGATGGAGCGTCTGAGCTAAGTGAGCTCTTTGATGTAATAGGGAACTACAGAAAGAGTTGGAAAACCGCCGAAAACGAGAAAACACTGGAACTGAATAAGCTACCAACCAAAAAACCAGACAGGGAAATAAGCGATACACCAGTCACGTCAAATCCAAAGAGAACCGCTACCAGTCCGGCTGTGCAAGGCTCAAAAAAGAAGGTTAAAAGTAAGGAACCTAATGATGGATTCCAGACTGTGTCCCGCAAAAAGGGCAAATCAAAACCATCAAGCGAGAACCCGATTGAAGCCGGCACCAAGAGGAAACACGAAGCCGAGAAGGGTACAAAGAAACCCGCTAGATCAAGGACACGAAGCCGTCCAGATGCGGTATTAGTTAAGCCAGCAGAAGGCAAGAGCTACGCAGATGTTCTAAGAGACCTCCGAAAAAACGTGAAGCCAGACGAAGCTGATGGCGCCATCCGCTCGGTCAGAAAAACCAAATCAGGGGATATGTTACTGGAGTTGGCCAAGGGGAGCGAAATCCAAAAGCTCTATGAGACCATCAAAGACACCCTCAAGGAGAGAGCGTCGGTCAAGGTACTTAAGCCAACAACTAAGCTGGAAATACGGGACTTAGACAGCCTTACAGAGGGGGAGGAAGTTGTGACTGCAATAAGAGCAGCGATAGGTAATGCTAGTCAAGACATCCAAGTCCGACTGACTGATGTAAACAGCTCAGAGCAAAAGCGAGCCTTTGTTATACTGTCTACTGAAGACGCAGCTAAGATTCTGAAGGATCAAAGAATCAAGATAGGATGGACGCGCTGCCGAGTAAAGCGATGCATCGACATCAAGCGATGCTTCAAGTGCTTTGGCGTTGGCCACTTACAGATGGACTGTAATGGACCGGACCGAAAGAACCTGTGCATAAGGTGCGGAGAAAGCGGCCACAAAATGAAAAGCTGCACAAAACCACCAAGGTGCTGTATATGCGCTCACGAGAAGTACAAGGATGTAAATCACTTCCCAGGCTCGAATAACTGCGCTGCCAGTAAAAGAAAGGACAAAATATGAAATTTCTTCAAGCCAATTTACACAGAAGCAGAACAGCGGATGCTCTTCTCTCCCAAATAGTCCTGGAGGAGCAAGCAGATTTAGTAATAGTAAGCGAGCAGTATAAGCGAAAGGAAAATGGCGTCTGGCTGGAAGACGAGACAAAAACTGCAGCCATATGGATCCCAGGTGTAAGCAGCGTCCGGCATCTAAGTGACGACCGAGGAAGGGGCTACGTATTTGCTCGAGTCGGAGACTGCAATATATTTAGCTGCTACCTAACACCAAGTGACGACATACAAACATTTCAGGACAAACTCGATGACATTGAAGACACCGCAAGGCAAATAAAGGGAAACCTCATTGTAGCGGGTGATTTCAATTCGAGAGCGGAGGAGTGGGGTATGCCATCAACTGACTCAAGAGGTCGCAGAGTCCTAAATATGGCCGCTAGACTGGGGCTGGCAGTAGCGAATGTTGGTGCAACTGCGACATTCAGGCGAACGGGAACCGTAGGCACGATTCCGGATATAACTCTGGTGTCAGAAAACCTGGCACATAAGATCGCAGACTGGAAAGTATTAGATACTTACAATGGAAGCGACCATGAGTATATCTCCTACGTCCTAAAAGCAAACAGGGCAAGCAACGCGATGTCAAACGGAAGGACTCGAGGACACAGGTGGAACGTAAATCGTTTGAACAAAGCCCTTTTGATAAGCGAAATCGACAGGAGAACCACGGATATACAGGACAGTGTTAGCGCCGAGAATATAGTTAACAACACTATGCACACTATAAGAAGAGCTTGTGATGCTGCAATGCCCAAAACTGGGAACAGACGCAGAAATGGACAAGAAGTATACTGGTGGACGGAGGAAATAAAAACACTGAGAGAAACGTGTATTAGGAAGAGACGCCTTCTCACTAGAGCAAGGCGTAGGGAGGATTCCACAGCACAGGAGGAACAATATAGGAGCGCAAAGAAGAACCTAAATATCGCTATCCGCAACACTAAGCGAGAGAAATGGAAAGCCCTCTGCAATGACGTAAATACCGATCCATGGGGTCTTGGCTATAAAATTGTGATGAAAAAGCTCAGGACTAAAAGCTCATTACCAGATATAGAAGAACAACAAATGGATAATATTGTCAAAGCGCTCTTTCCTCCCCATCAGATAAGACCGGCAATGCAACATTCAACCGATGAACAAGGGCAACCCTTTACCGAGAACGAACTTATTAGAGCGGCAAATAGCCTGAAAAACAGGAAAGCACCGGGACCAGACAACATCCCAGCAGAAGTTCTCAAGGCAATCGCAGAAAGTCGACCATATACTTTACTTAATATGTATAACGCGTGTATCCGAGAAGGAATATTTCCAGACCCCTGGAAAGTGCAACGACTGGTACTAATAAGCAAGGGCAAAGGTGATCCCACCACCCCATCTGCTTATCGGCCACTATGTATGCTAAATACAACGGGAAAGCTATTGGAAAAGCTGATCAAGCCCCGATTAGCAGCTGCAGTGGAAAGCGCTGGTGGCCTCTCCCCGAAGCAGTACGGCTTTAGGCCAGGCAGATCTACATGTGGAGCCATACAGGAGGTCGTTCAGGCGGCGCAGGCAAGTCAGCAGGGAAATCATTTCTCACGACCCATTATATTGCTTGCAACGCTAGATGTGAAAAACGCGTTCAACAGCGTCAAATGGGAGCATATGATTTATGCACTTAAGGAGCGATTCAGAATCCCCGAATACCTAATGCGGATAATAAGCAGCTACCTCGAAAACCGAAAATTGTTTTACCAAACAAAAGTAGGCGAAAAATGTATGGAAATAACCTCAGGAGCAGCACAGGGATCCATCCTTGGACCGGAACTATGGAACATTAGCTATGACGCAATTCTCCGCCTGGAAATGCCTGAGGACACTTTTCTAGTAGGATATGCAGATGACATAGTAGCAGTCATCACGGCGCGTAACACTGAGTACGCACAACGTAAGTTGACGCAGGTGATGGTTCGAGTTAAGGGCTGGCTGGACTCGCACGGACTACAGCTGGCGACAGAAAAAACAGAACTACTGTTGATCACCAGAAAACAGATCCCGCTAGAGATGGACATGAGAGTCGACGAAACTATCGTAAAGACCCAGAGAGTGATAAAGTACCTGGGAGTCAGGCTTGATTCAAAATTGACTTTTGGAGCGCAGATACAACATGCTAAGTCCAGGGCCGCTGAGACTACAAAGTCCCTTAGCAGACTTATGGCAAATACTGGTGGACCGATTCAATCCAGGCGGAAACTACTGATGGAGGTTAATAATGCCATCCTGCTGTATGGCAGCGAGGTCTGGGCAGATACATTAAGTTTAAAATGCAGACGAGATCCATTGCTTGCAATCCAGAGGACAACGGCGCTGAGGATCATTAGTGCATACCGAACGGTATCAGGAGCGGCAGCTCAGCTCATCGCGGGAGTACCCTTGCAGAGGGTATTATAATTTTGCCCAGAAGTTTGCAACGCATAGAAATATTCATTTCCGACCCTATAAACTATATATATTCTTGATCAGGACGACGAGCTGAGTAGATTGAGCTTTCTCCGTCCGTCTGTCTGTCCGTCTGTCCGTCTGTCTGTTTCTACGCGAACTAGTCTCTCAGTTTTAAAGCTATCGAGCTGAAACTTTGCACAGAGTCTTCCTTTTACTGCACACTGCTAATATGTCGGAACCGACCGGATCGGATGACTATATCTTATAGCTGCCATAGGAACTATCGGTTGAAAAGTGGGTCTTTGTGAGAAAAACTTTTTCGTTTTTAATGTTAACGGCTCCCACTTCAGCAATTATTAATTCTATACGCTTTCACATAGATTAGAAGTTTTTTGTCCAAATCACACCTGAACTTCTGCAATGGTTTTTATGAACGTGTTGCTTTTGCTTACCAATTTGGATAAATTGGAATCCCCAAAACGTTATTCGCTGACATCACAATCAAACCTGAGTCTAAGTGGTCGTTTGAATGTGAATATGCAATACAAGAGTCCGCTGATGAGAAGATGTGGTTATCTTCGAAACAGCGATCGTTGTACGGACATACCAATTGCTATTCCAAGTTGATGTAATTAATCTCTATTGATTTGTGTTGATAACATTGAATTGTAACTCTCCACCGACCTCAAGCCAGCCAGATATACTATTATTATTATTATTATTATTATTATTATTATTATTATTATTATTATTATTATTATTATTATTATTATTATTATTATTATTATTATTATTATTATTATTATTATTATTATTATTATTATTATTATTATTATTATTATTATTATTATTATTATTATTATTATTATTATTATTATTATTATTATTATTATTATTATTATTATTATTATTATTATTATTATTATTATTATTATTATTATTATTATTATTATGGGGTCGGGAACCAGTCTGTATGGCAAAGCGCTGACTGGCTTCAACATGGCGATGCCCAGCGTGATCCATGCAGGCGGGTTCCAAGCAGCTCACCGCCTCCTCGTGGCGACCCTGGGCACTGGTACCAATGTCACCCGACATAGTACTTGCTAAGGTGAGAAGGCGAATCTGCTGATGACTAAAGCATTCTAACACTTCAGTACCCAGGTTGAACCCCTGGCGAAATGGCTGTTGGGCTAATGTTGCAGACACCTCCGTCCTATTAAAACGTGGCGAGTCTTCAAGTACGTTCAAATCACACCATTGTTAAGTCAGTGATACAGGTGCAGTTGAGATGACTCCTGCTTAGTGTCCGTCCTGGCTCTGAACACAAGGTCTCATAAAGTCTTGTGTCAACCCTCGCATGAACCTCACTGCTTGCAAAGGGACCCATGGGGACTTCTAGGACAACTGTATATATGTGAGGAGATAGCGGCTTGAAGTTTGGACCCTTATAGCATGAACACCATTGAACAACAAAAAAAATCAAGAGGGAGACGCTTTTAAAAAAAGCAGTCGTATGATGAGATCGCCGTTACAAAAAGCGGACGAAAATAAAGAGGGGACTCCTAACCCCACGGTTCAGGAAACGCCTAAGGGAAGCACAGGCTGCTGAAACCTGGCCACCACCCAGCGCAGCCTCTTTAGCTGCGGCGGCCCCACCCGTAGAGTTGCAAACCCCTGCTTCATACCAAGGTACAACGATCTTGCATAGCTCCCCACGACAGGAGCTAATATACAAGATGAGAGCACTAGAGGAAGAATCGCTGGCAAAGTGCAGAACGGTGCTTCGGAAAATGAAGCATGCCATGCTAAAGCAAAGAAATATTAGCATGGACGTTAAAGATGGAGCGTCTGAGCTAAGTGAGCTCTTTGATGTAATAGGGAACTACAGAAAGAGTTGGAAAACCGCCGAAAGCGAGAAAACACTGGAACTGAATAAGCTGCCAACCAAAAAACCAGACAGGAAATAAGCGATACACCAGTCACGTCAAATCCAAAGAGAACCGCAACCAGTCCGGCTGTGCAAGGCTCAAAAAAGAAGGTTAAAAGTAAGGAACCTAATGATGGATTCCAGACTGTGTCCCGCAAAAAGGGCAAATCAAAACCATCAAGCGAGAATGCGATTGAAGCCGGCACCAAGAGGAAACACGAAGCCGAGAAGGGTACAAAGAAACCCGCTAGATCAAGGACACGAAGCCGCCCAGATGCGGTATTAGTTAAGCCAGCAGAAGGCAAGAGCTACGCAGATGTTCTAAGAGACCTCCGAAAAAACGTGAAGCCAGACGAAGCTGATGGCGCCATCCGCTCGGTCAGAAAAACCAAATCAGGGGATATGTTACTGGAGTTGGCCAAGGGGAGCGAAATCCAAAAGCTCTATGAGACCATCAAAGACACCCTCAAGGAGAGAGCGTCGGTCAAGGTACTTAAGCCAACAACTAAGCTGGAAATACGGGACTTAGACAGCCTTACAGAGGGGGAGGAAGTTGTGACTGCAATAAGAGCAGCGATAGGTAATGCTAGTCAAGACATCCAAGTCCGACTGACTGATGTAAACAGCTCAGAGCAAAAGCGAGCCTTTGTTATACTGTCTACTGAAGACGCAGCTAAGATTCTGAAGGATCAAAGAATCAAGATAGGATGGACGCGCTGCCGAGTAAAGCGATGCATCGACATCAAGCGATGCTTCAAGTGCTTTGGCGTTGGCCACTTACAGATGGACTGTAATGGACCGGACCGAAAGAACCTGTGCATAAGGTGCGGAGAAAGCGGCCACAAAATGAAAAGCTGCACAAAACCACCAAGGTGCTGTATATGCGCTCACGAGAAGTACAAGGATGTAAATCACTTCCCAGGCTCGAATAACTGCGCTGCCAGTAAAAGAAAGGACAAAATATGAAATTTCTTCAAGCCAATTTACACAGAAGCAGAACAGCGGATGCTCTTCTCTCCCAAATAGTCCTGGAGGAGCAAGCAGATTTAGTAATAGTAAGCGAGCAGTATAAGCGAAAGGAAAATGGCGTCTGGCTGGAAGACGAGACAAAAACTGCAGCCATATGGATCCCAGGTGTAAGCAGCGTCCGCATCTAAGTGACGACCGAGGAAGGGGCTGCTACCTAACACCAAGTGACGACATACAAACATTTCAGGACAAACTCGATGACATTGAAGACACCGCAAGGCAAATAAAGGGAAACCTCATTGTAGCGGGTGATTTCAATTCGAGAGCGGAGGAGTGGGGTATGCCATCAACTGACTCAAGAGGTCGCAGAGTCCTAAATATGGCCGCTAGACTGGGGCTGGCAGTAGCGAATGTTGGTGCAACTGCGACATTCAGGCGAACGGGAACCGTAGGCACTATTCCGGATATAACTCTGGTGTCAGAAAACCTGGCACATAAGATCGCAGACTGGAAAGTATTAGATACTTACAATGGAAGCGACCATGAGTATATCTCCTACGTCCTAAAAGCAAACAGGGCAAGCAACGCGATGTCAAACGGAAGAACTCGAGGACACAGGTGGAACGTAAATCGTTTGCACAAAGCCCTTTTGATAAGCGAAATCGACAGGAGAACCACGGATATACAGGACAGTGTTAGCGCCGAGAATATAGTTAACAACACTATGCACACTATAAGAAGAGCTTGTGATGCTGCAATGCCCAAAACTGGGAACAGACGCAGAAGTGGGCAAGAAGTATACTGGTGGACGGAGGAAATAAATACACTGAGAGAAACGTGTATTAGGAAGAGACGCCTTCTCACTAGAGCAAGGCGTAGGGAGGTTCCACAGCACAGGAGGACTATAGGAGCGCAAAGAAGAACCTAAATATAGCTATCCGCAACAGTAAGCGAGAGAAATGGAAAGCCCTCTGCAATGACGTAAATACCGATCCATGGGGTCTTGGCTATAAAATTGTGATGAAAAAGCTCAGGACTAAAAGCTCATTACCAGATATAGAAGAACAATAAA